>JAPFFP010000046.1:12008385-12043485 GCA_026153255.1 Solanum medicagineum
TGGTTCCTCCAAAGCACCTTCACCGAAGCCACATCCTTATTACGAAGCCATTTCACTTGTCTATCAAAAATCTCTACTGGGATCTCCTCGTAAGACAAGTTCTCTTCCACCTCAATGCCCTCCAAAGGTACAATAATGCTAGGATCTCCAACCATCTTTCTCAACATGGATACATGGAAAACCAGGTGAATAAAGCTCAAATCTGGGGGTAACTCCACTCTATATGCGATATTACTAATTCGTTCAATAACTTCATAAGGCCCTACATACCGGGGACTTAGCTTCCCCTTTTTGCCAAAACGCATCACTCCCTTCATAGGTGAGGCTTTCACAAACACCCAATCTCCAACTTGGAATTCAAGGTCTCTCTTTCTAGCATCCGAATAGGAGTTTTGGCGGCTTTGTGCCATCTTCAACCTTTCTCTAATCAATTTCACTTTCTCCATAGCCTCCATTACCAATTCCAGGCCAATTAAAGCCATTTCCCCCAACTCAAACCATCATACTGGAGATCTATACCTCCTACCATACAAGGCCTCAAATGGTGCCATACCAATGCTAGCATGGAAGCTATTATTATAAGAAAACTCGATGAGTGGAATTTGGTCATCCCAATTACCTTTGAACTCCAATACACAAGCCCTCAACATATCTTCCAAGGTTTGAATTGTCCTCTCGGCTTGTCCATCGGTTTGGGGATGAAAGGCGGTACTCAACTTGACTTTAGTACCGAGTCCTCTTTGAAACAATTTCCAAAAGTTGGAGGTAAATTGGGTACCCCTATCTGATATGATAGATCTAGGAAGACCATGAAATCTTACCTATTCCCGAATGTATAACTTCGCATATTCTTCAACACCAAAAGTAGTCTTAACCGGTAAGAAATGAGCCGATTTAGTCATCCGATCGACAATAACCCAAATGGAATCAAATTGCTTCTGAGTCCGAGGCAACCCAAGCACAAAGTCCATATTTATGTCTTCCCACTTCCGAGTAGGAATCTCAATGTCTTGAGCCAACCCACTAGGCTTTTGATGCTCCACCTTCACTTGTTGACAATTTGGGCATTCGGATTTAAACTTGGCTATGTCGCCCTTCATACCATGCCACCAATACACCTCCTTCAAATCCCGATACATTTTCGTGGAGCTCGGGTGAATAGAATTGTGAGAACTATCGGCTTTACTCATGATCACCTTCCTAAGATCATCCATATCTGGAACACATAACTGATCTTAACACCGAAGTACACCATCTCCCCCTTGGGAGAAAATTTCAATATTCTTTTTGGTAACCAATTTCTTCAACTCAACCAAGGATGGGTCTAGGTCTTGGTTAGCCTTCAGATCAACAACCATCGAGGATTCGGCCACATTTAGAACATGTATACACCATCATTAGAATCGGCCACTCTAATAAACAATCTAGCAAAACTGTGTACATCCCTTGCCAACTCTCTCTTGCCTTTCTTAACATGAGCCACACTTCCCATGGATAGCCTACTAAGAGCATGGGCTACCACATTTGCATTGCTGGGGTGATATAGAACACTCACGTCGTAATCTTTTAGGAGTTCCAACCATCTCCTTTGTGTCACATTAAGTCTCTTTAAGTGAACACATATTGCAAGCTCTTGTGATTGGTGAAAACATCCACATGAACCCCATATAAATAATGTCTACAAATCTTCAAAGCAAAGACCACCGCCGCTAACTCAAGGTCATGAGTTGGGTAGTTACACTCATGTACCTTCAATTGCCTTAATGCATAAGCTATCACCTTACCATGTTGCATAAGTACAAAACCCAACCAATTTGAGAGGCATCAAAATATACCACAAACTCGTCCATGCTGTTTGGTAGAGTCAAAACTAGAGCCGATTTAAGTCGATCCTTCAAAGTTTGAAAACTCTTCTCACCCTTTTTCAACCATACAAACATAGCCTTCTTTTGAGTCAATTTAGTCAGTGGAAAGGTAATAGATAAGAACCCCTCAATGAACCTTCTATAATAGCCCGCTAACCCACGGAAGCTTCGAATGTCCGAAGGAGTCAACAGTCTAGGCCAATTCTTTACCGCCTCGGTCTTCTTCGGATCCACCTTTATACCATCACCTGACACCACATGACCTAGTAAAATAACCTCACCCAACCAAAACTCACCCTTGCTAAATTTGGCATACAACTTCTTCTCTCTCAAGGTTTGCAAAACCAACCTCAAATGATCTATATCCTCCTGTTTGCTTCGGAAATAGATAAGAATATCACCAATGAAAACAACCATAAAACTATTAAGAAAAGGCTTGAACACCCGATTCATGAGATCCATTAACATGGCCGAAGCATTAGTTAGGCCGAACGATATCACAACAAACTCAAAGTTCCCATACCTCATTCTAAAGGCTATCTTGGGAATGTCACATTCTCGAACCTTTAACTGATGATACCCGAAACGGAGGTCGATCTTCGAAAAGTAAGTAGCCCTTGAAGTTGGTCAAACAAGTCATCAATCCTAGGTAATGGATACTTATTCTTAATGGTTACCTTATTCAGTTGCCTATAATTGATACACATCCAAATAGATCTATCTTTCTTTCTTACAAATAACACCGAGCACCTCATAGAGATATGCTTGGACTGATGAAACCTTTCTCTAACTAATCATTCAACTAATCCTTCAATTCCTTCAACTCAGCTATTTCTATATGATAGGGAGGACTAGAGATAGGTTGAGTATCTGGAAGAAGATCTATGCCAAAGTCTACTTCCCTATCAGGAGGAATATCGGGCAAGTCTTCAGGAAACACGTCCAGAAACTCATTCACCACCGGAACAGACTTAGGAGTAGGCAATTTAGACTCCACATCTTCAACCCTCACAATGTGATATATGCATTCCTTGGAGATCATCTTTTGAGCCTTGAGGTAGGAAATAAACTGACCTTTTATAGTGGAGTCACTACCTATCCATTCAAGAATGGGCTCAACGAGAGGTTGGAACTTGACCTCTCGGGTTCTACAATTTACAGAGGCATATGATGCATGCAACCAATACATTCCAAGAATCACATCAAAATCATACATTTCCAGTTCCACAAGATCACGCAGGAATACCTTATGCAATACCAAAACAAGACAACCACGATAGACTCTATGTGCAACAAAAGATTCACCCATGGGAGTATAAACCTAGTAAGGCTCCCTCAAAACTTTTGGACTCAAACCAAATTTAACAGCCAATAGAGGAGTCACAAAAGAGAAGTTTGCACCTGGATGTAGCAAAAAATAACCATCAAAATCAAAGACTTTTAACTTACCAGTAACAACATCTGGAGCCTCTTCAACTTCCTGACGCGCATGAAGAGCATAGAACCTATTGTTCCTCGGAGTGACACCCTGAGGAACCTTTGGCTGACCTTGTCCACCTTGAGCCACCTGACCTTGACCTTTCTGAAGGTTCTTGGGACAGTCGGCAACTTTGTGATTCTTATCACCACACCCAAAGCAAGCACCCAATTCTCTCCAACAAGGACCTATGTGGTGCTTCCGACACTTGGTACATATAGGTTTCCCCTGACCATCATCAACAGGTGCCCTAGGAGGAGGCACCTTAGCATTAGCAACCAAAGCACCTGAACCTTGGCCTTGTTGGAAACGACCAAAATCAGCACCCAGAGAGTCAGAGAACTCACCATAAAAATGGGCCCTCTTAGGATCAAGCACCTCCTCCCCTTTAATCTGTTCGGCATAAACCATAAGTCTGGAGATGTCCATATCCCGATTAAGCATGTCCATACGACATTCTTGAACAAGCAAGTCAGAAACGACAGAGATGAATTTGTGCATTCTTGCACGAGGATCAGCCACAAGTGTTGGGGCATACTTAGAGAGCTTAGTGAACTTGAGGGCATAATCCCTCATATTCATATTACCATACCTGAGGTTGATAAACTCAGTCAGCTTGGCTTCCCTAAGCTCAAGTGGGAAGAAACGATCCAAAAAAGCAAGCTTGAACTCTTCCCAAATAACAACATCACCACAAACCCTCTCCATAGACCACTGAGTATACCACACCTGTGCTACATCCTTCAACTGATAGGCAGCTAGCTCAGCCCTCTCCTCAGAAGTGACACCCATGACATTCAATACGTTTGAGAGCTCGTCAATGAACTCCTGAGCATCCTCGTCAGCCTTAGACCCAAAGAACTTCGGAGGATTCATCTGGGTGAAATCTCTCACTCTGGAAGCCAGAGTGGAATCCAGAGGAAGGTTAGCCTTCCTAGCCTGAGTAGTCACCACTTGGGAAAGCATGGCAAAGGTTGTACAGAACTCACCATGAGTGACAAGCTCATCCCGAGGCCCTTGAGGTGCATGACCCTCATTAGTTGGGGCTGGTCTGGCAGGTCTACCACGAGGCATATTCTGAAACAAAGTAAGGATACCATCAAGGGTCAAGAGCAAATCTAACTATTTACAACATGACATAAGATATGAAGAGGTGAGACAATTCCTAGAACATCGTCATAGCCTCCCACTTATAGGCATGGTGCACTTCACACCCATGATTAGGACTCTACTTGATGTGGCTTGTTGGACTCCGAGGATCATTTACAAACCTAGGGCTCTGATACCATCTTTGTCACGACCCTGACCTAGGGCCTAGATGTGACACAACATATGGGAACCCGAGAGTCCCCAAACAAGCCTCAAGATACCAAAACTTGCATCATCGGTTCGGAAGCATAGTCAACAATCAACATATAGTTCTAAGGGATGGGAAAGTAGGACTCACGCTATGGGGCGTCATGGGGAAAGGGTCAACATGAGTTCACATAACACATAGCACAAAAAATACTAAGGGGCGGGTACGTAGGACTCACACTATAGGGGAAATTCGGGTCTTAGGATCTTTCCATCAACATGAGAGCAAGTCACATATCGATACTTAAAGATAACTACATACATAACATAGACTTAATTGTAACACGGTTAGTGGTGAGCCACACAGCCCGTACCATTGGACATGCCACCTTCCTTGGTGCTAAAAATGACCTTTTCAACCCCAGCTACCCCAAACGGCCCATCGAAGGCCACGCTGGCCGTCAAAAAGTCCTGTGATAACACTGTACGAGAGGGTGTTACGAAAATGATCATAACTCCTTCATCCGACCTCGGAATGAGGTGAAACCAAGTGTATTGCGAAGCTAACTTAAAGGGCTTACATTTGACTTGTCGTGGTCCATCCAGTTCCAAATGTGCTAAGAGTTATGCTAGTTTAAAGTTGACCCTTCTACCGGTACTTGTGTCGAACTTATTAAACAGAAAATCCTTTGAACTTGGCTTGACGTAGAGGGCCCGTGACGTCCTTAAACAAGATAAATAAGCTTGAAAAGCCGATTCCTTACATCAATAAAGAATAAATGGGGATATCTGGCCTTCATGTCCTCCTCCGCCTCCCAAGTAGCTTTCTCTACAAACTGGTTCCTCCACAATACTTTGACAGATGCAACCTCTTTGTTCCTCAACTTGCGAACCTGATGATCAAGGATATGGATAGGGATCTCTTCATAACTCAGTCTATCTCTCACTCCAATACTCTCAATAGGCACAACTAACTGTGGATCTCGCAAACACTTTTTGAGAAGGGAAATGGGGAAGACTGGGTGGATGGCCTTTAACTCTGATGGTAGCTCTAACTCATATGCCATATTGCCCACTCTCTTTATAATCTAATAAAGGACAATGTACCTCAGACACACTTCCCTTTCTTACAAAATCTTATTACATCCTTCATGGATACTTTCAAATACAACTAATCGTTGACATCAAACTCTAAGTCTCTCCTTCTTACATAAGTATAGGATTTCTGTCTACTCTGTGCAGTTCTCAACCTTTCTTGAATGATTTTCACCTTCTCCACATCTTGGTGAACCAAGTCTAGACTAATTAACTCTGCTTCACCTACCTCAAACTATCCAATTGGCGACCTACACCTCTTCCCATATAGTGCCTCATATGGGTCCATCTGAATACTCGAATGAGAACTATTGTTGTAGGAAAACTCTATCAATGACAAGTGGTCATCCCAATTACCTTTAAAGTCAATAGCACAGGCTCTCAACATATTCTCTAACGTCTAAATAGTTCTCTCTTCCTGGCCATCTATCTAAGGGTGGAAAGTTGTGCTAAGGAGTACCTTCGTACCCAAACCCTTCTGAAAAGATCTCCAAAACTGGGCAGGGAATTGAGCTCCTCTATCCGATATGATGGACAGAGGTACTCATGTAATCTAACAATCTCCCTGATATAGAGTCGGGCATAATCCTCCATGGTGTCAGTTGTCTTAACCGTTAAGAAATGTGTAGACTTAGTCATCCTGTCAACTATCACCCAGAATAATGATGTCTGCTGGACCTCGATAAACCTATGATAAAGTCCATGTTAATCTCTCACTTCCACTCCGGGATCTCAAAGTTCTGAGCTACTATACATGGCCTTTGGTGTTTAACTTTAACTTGTTGGCAATTCGGGCATTTGGAAATAAACTCCGCAATATCTCTTTTCATCACATTACTTCTCTCAAATCATGGTACATCTTGGTATATCATGGGTGGACGAAATATTTGGAACTATGGGCCTCTATCATGATCCTCTCTCGAACACCATCAACATCTGGAACACACAACCTTCCTTGATCCCTCAATACTCCATCTCCCCCTTTGGCAAAAGCCATCACTTTATGCTTATGGACATCCTCCTTCAGCTGTAATAAGACTATATCTTAAGTCTTATTTCTCTTTCATCTCTTCTCTCCTTCACCTGACTCATCTTGTTGAACTCCCAATCGTTTCAGTCTATGAATCTCTTTGGCTAACTCTCTTTTCTCCTCTTCCATATAGGCAGTGCTTCACATGTTCAACCTACTAAAAGCATCAGCAACCACGTTAGCTTTACCTGGATGACAGAGGATGCTCATGTCATATTTCTTTAGTAACTCAAGCCATCTCATCTGCCTCAAGTAAATTCTTTCTAGGCGAAGACGTATTCCAGGCTATTGTGGTCGGTGAATACATCAACATGTGCTCCATACAAATAGTGGTGCCATAACTTGAGAGCAAATACCACCGCTGCCAACTCCAAGTCATGGGGGGGATAGTTATTCTCATGCACCTTAAGCTGTTTAGAAGCATAGGCAACAACCTTTCCCTTCTGCACCAATACACATCCCAATAATACCCTTGAAGAATCACAGTAGATTACAAACCCATTTGTTCCATTAGGCAAGGTCAACACTGGTGCGGTAGTTAATCTTGCCTTCAACTCTTGGAAACTTTTCTGACAGTCATCAGACCATTGAAACTTGACCTTCTTCTGGGTCAATTTGGTCAATGCCACAGATATAGAAGAAAATCCCTCAACACACCTCTGACAATAGCCATCCAATCCCAGAAAATGCCTTATCTCTGTCGGTGAGGTTGGTCTTGGCCAATTCTTAACTGCCTCAATCTGTTGAGTATCCACTCAAATTCCATCTCCAGAAAATCACATGACCTAGGAAAGCCACAAATTTGAGCCAAATATCACACTTAGAAAGCTTCAAATACAACTCGTTGTATTGGAGTGTCTACAAAGCGATCTTAAGGTGATTGGAAATCTCCTCTTCATTTCTAGGATACACCAAGATATCATCAATGAAAACGATCACAAACATGTCAATCCAAACGACATTGCTAAGAACTCAAAGTGACTATATGTAGTTCAAATAACTGTCTTCAAGATATCACATTGTCTCACCTTCAACTGATGATAGCCTTATCTGAGGTCTATCTTAGAGAAAACAGTAGCACCCTGAAGTTGGTCAAATAAATCATCAATCCTCGGTAGGGGATACTTATTCTTCATGGTCACCTTGTCCAACTGGCAGTGGTCAATACACATTCTCAGAGAAATATCCTTTTTTTCCACAAACAAGATCAGAGCACCCATGGAGAGATAGTCGGTCTTATAAATCCTTCTCTAACAAATCTCTCAACTGCTCCTTCAACTCTTTCAACTCTACAAGGGACATTCTATATGGTGGAATAGAAATAGGCTGGGTATTAGAAAGGACATCAAATTTGAGATCGATCTCCCTATCCTGAGGCACTCCAGACAAATCCTCAGGAAACATATCAGGACTCTCGCTCAAAATCGGAATAGACTCAAGAAAAGGGGGCTCAAAATCATCAAACTTGACTTGCACGAGGTGATAGATACACCCGTTACAGATCAGTCATCATGCCTTGAGGTAAGAAATAAACTTACCTTTAGGTGCAACAGAATCTTCTCTCCACTCAATAATAGGCTCATTTAGGAATAGAGTTTGACAGTCTAAGTTTGGCAATCAACAGAGGCATAGCAGGCGTGAAGCCAATCCATACCAAGGATAACATCGAAATCGACCATCTCTAACTCAATCAAATCAGCGAGAGCATCCCTATGATAGATGGACACCACACAATTTCTATCGATCCTCTCAGTTCAAATGAACTCACTAATAAGAGTAAAATAGAAAATAGCTCAAGAAAACACTCAGGAAAAATCTCAAATCTACTCGCCATATATGACGTCACAAATGAACAAGTTGCACTCTGATCAAGTCAAGCATAACAAGGAAACGTAAAGAGTCAAAGCATACCTATCACAACATCTAGTACAACCTCTTGATCCTGTCAGTTCCCTACGCATATAGACGATTTGTCCCACCTCCTGCCCCTGGTACAACACCTCTCTGGTTACCCCTCGTTGGTGGTGCTGTGGTACAAATTTGGGCCTTATTGCCCCACACTAGATATTCCCTATGAAAGTGAACTGGTTGACCAAAGTTGTAGCAAGAACTTCCTCCATCTTTACACTCTCCCAGATGCATCCTGCTACACATCCCACGAGGTAGCTTCCCTTTAGAACCAAGAGTTGCACTTCCTTGAGACTGTGCACTTTGTGGCCTATAGTTTGGCTGACCTTGGGACCTCTGATCATATCTCTGGCTCAGGGCTGGTGCACTAGCTGAAGATGGTGCATAGCTAGAAGACCTCTTCTGGAAATAGGACTTGTCTCCTTTACCCAGCTTGCTCTGGGTAGACTCAGGCCCTGCCGATCTGACCTTCTTACTCTGATGCTCCTCTCTATCTTTCTTCTTATCTTTCTCAGTCTAATGGGCGTAGAGAATCATTCTGGAGATATATATGTCGGGAATCAATAATGTCGCTTTGCACTCTCTTTTCACCATCGTCCCAAACCCGATATAAATTTTCTCATCTTCGCTCTCATGTTTGAAACCATCTCCGATGGATATCTAGATAGTTGGATGAATTTAAAGTTATACTTTTTGATAGTCATCCCCTCTTGCTTCAAGTTAACGAATTCCTCAACCTTAGCCTCTCCCAGCTCTTAAGAAATGAAGTGATCAAGAAAGGCACTCTCAAACTCATCCCAAATAGTAGGCTCAGCATTATCACCTCGACTCTCTTCCCACTGATTATACCAAACATTCACCACATCCTTGAGTTGATAAGCAGCAAGCTCAACTCCATCAGTCTCAGTCGCACGCATAGTATTTAGCACCTTCCACATCTCATCAATGAAATTTTGAGGTCCTCTTCTATCTTAGACCCAGTGTAGACGGGTAGGTTTATCCTTAGAAAGCCCCTCAGTCTAGAGGCAGCTGTTGGCTCATGAGAGCTAGAACTAGGAGTCTGAGAGCCTTGGTTCCCGCTCTGAGTAGCTACCAACTAGGTGAGCATAGCAATGGCTCCTCGAATTTCGACCTCTAAAGTAAGAGAAGGTGGAGCAGTAGGTGTCACAGGAACACAGTAGTCCTAGGTGGTCGACCTTAGCCCCTCGCCTTTACCTGAGGAGGCATCTCTGAAGTAGGGTTCTTAGCAGTGTTAGCTGAAGCATTCCTTTGGGTCACTGTACGTCAAGGTGGCATCATCAGCAATCGCATAAAGCATGAGTTGGAAAGGAGTTTTGTAGAGTTTTCACCCAATCACAAGAACGCGGACCACAAGAATGGGTAACAGTTCTGAATGTCCTGTAGCATCCTTCTTATGAAGTATGATGGACAACACACTCTTAAGCAAGACTCTACTAGACATGACTTCATAGACTCCCTAGGACTCTTGAACTCTGTGCTCTAATACCAAGTTTATCACGCCCCGGGAGGGTACGCTTGTTGTGGACGGCACTTAGAGACTATTGCTAGCCCCTAAGTGAACCAGTTGGCCTCATCATCACATCACAGTCAACAACGGAAGAATAGTACTCAATAAGAAGGAACCTCATATGAAGATAAGAATGCATACCTCTAATATATCATAGTTTCAAAGTAGAAAGTAAGCTTAGACACAACAACTCAATACTCTATACTCATAGTTATGAAGCCTCTATACGACAAGTGTAGATGGTGTCATGACAGGCCATGAACACCCCAATCAAAGAAATACAGTACTCAACACTAATAAGAAGATAGAAAGGTTCCTCCAGAAGGCTAGGAGGGCTCACTAACTCGAGAATGTACCGAATTCTGGCCTTAATAATGTGTGTCCTTATGTCCTCTATCTGCTGTATCTGCATCATAAAATGATGTAGGCCCAAATTGGACGATAGTACATGGAGTATATAGGTATGTAAAATAGCTCAAGAAAAGTAAAGCTTGACTCACTCTCCTCGACTCAACAACTCATACTCAAAATAATTTATGCAAGTTTTATAGTAAAATCACGCTTTTAAAAATGGCTTAGTAAAATAGACTCAGTTTGAAATCTCATGCTCAACTCAATATTGCTTGGGAATTTCTAACCGACATACCTCATCTTACTACCTTTAATTAGATAATGCACAATGAATTGACATCATTGCCACGCCCTCCCTTAACTTTCCACGGAAAAGGGCAATCAACCTCAACCTCTCTCCCTCGGATCTTGAGAGAGTGTCCATTTGCGGGACAAGAGTTGCCAATATTATGCTGAAATGGCTATCCTACGCTGGAAAACATAGTTCTGGAGTGCTCCTCAAACACCCAAATTGATGCTCAATATTCCTCCCAAGACTAAAATAGCCTCATCTCATCAATCGACTCATCAACAACTCATAAATCAATGCTCAATCAAGATCTCAAACTCAACCCCTTTGGGGTATCTCATCTCATCTCATCTCAATAGTCAACAAATCAATCAATCAATGTAATCAATTGACTCGACATGACTCAAATGGTCATTTAGACTCATCCAATTAACCCATTATGTAATGCAAGCAAGAGGTCATGTGTTGAACTATATACAACTCAACACAACAATGTAACACCCCACATCTCACATGTACAAGTTTTATACAAATAAAACATGATATGGCTTGGTCAAATTAGCGCCAATTTTTAAAAGTGCTTGAATCTCAAATTAGAGGGCGATGTGTATGTCTAACATTTAAGACGAGTGACTGTATATAAGTTTTAAGTCAAATTAAGGAGATCATAGCCTTAAACAAAGTAAAAGAAGTGAGGTACTTGTAGGACTTAAGAAGCTAGTAGGAGAGTCATCTACTTGCTTAGATTAAATTTACTAGCGAGACGGATATGAGGCGCGATACCGAATTTGTCCAAGTCCGATAATGAATAAATTCTGGGTTAAGGGTGTGACTTGAGCCCACATTTTAGTATCATAAATGGACAATGTTTATAGCCCAAGAAGAATAGGAAAAGGGCCCAGGTACATCACAACTTACTTAAAGATTTGGGCCCAAACTAAGTAAGGACAAAGGGGGAAAATGGGTAGCCAAGGCCCATCACAACTTACCTACTCCTTTCATTATGGTATTGTCTTTTACGATTATTTACATGTCACACGCTATATCTACAGACCTACAACTCAAATATTATGACCACCAAAAGCATCATCTTAAAAGTAATTGAAAGATAAAGTAAGTTGCTTACTGATAGGTGGTAGCCCCAGGGGTGGAAGAATCACCTAGCAGGGGCCGATCCCATTACGGGGGTAGCTTAGGGGTGAAAGGAAAAGCCTAGCATGGGCTGATCTCGATATAGATTTGTCACTGATCAGCTAGTTATTTGTATTATATGTTGTGCATAGATTAGACAGTAAAGGTAAAGTAGTAAAAAGAACATAAAGTACATGATTCCACAGTGTTACTAAAGGTGGTCTCTTATCCTTACACCAGTGCATGATTTTATTTGAGTTGTTACTTTATATATAATATTTCCTGCCTTACATATTTAGTACATTATCTCATACTGATGTCCCTCACATGGGACCTGCATTTCATGATGTAGATGTAGGTGCTAGTTGATCTCCCCAATAGGAGTACAAGCTATCCAGCTGTTGTTATCGAGCTTTAGGTTGCTTCAGGGCTTTGTGTGTGTCTAGAGCTTATAGTTTTGTATTGTATAGTTATTTGGGGCGGGGCTTGTCCTGACCCTTATCAGATACTTTTCCTTATCTAGAGGCTTTATAGACAATGTAAAGTGAAGTACAGTCATATCTCATACTTTAGATATCGTGGCTCCAACGGCCTAGTCATATGTATTTCCTTTTGGCTTGTTATTACTATCTACCTTCCTAAAAGCATGTTGAATGTCGAAACCCCTTATAATATGTATAGAAGGTGCATAGGAATAGGTTGGTTCTCCTGAGCCTTATCGGCAACGGGTGTCAGTCTGCCTTAATGGGACTTTGGGCGTGAAAAAAGTGGTATCAGAGCAGGTCATCCTAGGGAGTCTACAAAGCCGTGTTTACATAGAGTCTTGTTTATCGATGTGTTGTACACCACATTTATAAGCAGGAGGCTACGTGGTATTTAGGAGCTGTCATTTCTTTTCATTCTTTAGATCGTGCCATAGAGCCAAGTATAATTAGTGAATTGTGTCTAACCTCTAAATTGTTTTGTACATCAAGTATGCCAGAAACCAGGAAAAACAAAGGCAAATGTAAGGAAGTAGAAGCGGTAGTAGGTATACACAGTCGGGTGAGACAACAGAATGAGGCTCAAGATGAGTCTCTCACAGGCATCTCCATTTCCTCCAGCTCTCGATGAACCAAGAAGTAGTGAAATTCCCCCAGAACCACCTATCGATGCTACCGTACAGGATCTGAGAAATGCAATCTAATTATTGACTTGTATAGTTTCTGGATATGGTCAAATACAGGAAGGCCCAGCTATAGGTGCAGGTGGTGTGAATAGGGTAGCTAGTACAATGATATGTGACTTCCTTAATTTGGACCCTCCATTCTTCACCAGGTCAGACCCTAATGAAGATCCCCAAGACTTCGTTGGCCAAATTCAATGCACTTTATATGTTATGCATGTGAGTGGTACAGAAGTTTCCGAGTTAGCGACATATAGTTTGAAGGTTGTGGCTATATAATGGTATGAAGCTTGGAAGCAATCCAAGGATATAGATACACCTCCAACTACCTCGAAGGAGTTTAAAGAGGCATTTATTGCCATTATTTTCCATTAGAGATCCGAGAGGCCGTGTAAATTAGTTCTTGATTATCCATCAAAAGAATATGAGTGTGAGGGAGTATAGCCTTCAATTTAATTCCCTGGCCAGGTATGCTTCTAATATAGTTGCTACTATGGTAGATAGTGTTCATCAATATGTGGATAGATTGGATACGTATTTGGATAGAGATTGTACCATTGCTTCCTTGAATAAAGACATGGATATAGCGAGGATGCAAGCTTTTGAACATAAATTGGAGGATCAGAGGCAAAGGAGAAGGACACAAGAGTTAGAAAGGGGGCAGTCCAAGAAGGCAAGGTCTTCGGGGGAGTTTATACCGTCCCAAGATAAGCTTCCTCAGTTTCCTAATATACCGCTTGGGCTATCATCTTCCTACTCTGCAGCTAGTGCTCCACTATAACTTGAAGGGTCTAGAAGTAATCAGTTTGGTCCAAGAAGTGAAGGACAAGACGCACGGACAACGGGATATTCGGTAGCCAACAAATGACTCCTAGGCAGCCTTGCAAGCAATATGGGAGAAGTCATTCTGGTACATGTCATGTTGTGATAAATACTTGTTATTGGAGTGGTGTGCCCGGGCATATGATGAGAAATTGCTCTAGGAGACGTATAAGTGATATAGAACAATCTACTGGGTCAGCTGTTGTATTATCATCATCAATTCCTCCATTAGGTATGGCTCAATAAGCACCTATGGGTCGTGGTAGAGGTGTTAGAGGGGCAGCCAGCTCTAGCGGAGTCCAGAATCGTACTTATGCTCTGGGGAGTCGGCAAAATTTGGAAGCTTCACCCGATGTGTTCACAGGTACATTGTCCATCTTTTCACATAATGTATATGAATTAATTGACCCTGGTTCTACACTGTCATGCATTACTCCACTAGCTGTTATGAAGCTTAAGAGAACGCCTAAATTATTGAACGAACCATTCAAAGTGTCTACACCAATCGGCGAATCTATTATGGCTAGAACGGTTTATTATGAATGTGTAGTAACTGTTTGTGACCGTGACACATTAGCTAACCTTATCGAGCTAGAAAGGGTGGAATTTGATGTTATAATTGGTATGGGTTGGTTAGCTTCTTGCTATGCCACCGTGGATTGCCAAGCTAAGAGAGTGTACTTCCACTTTCCAAATGAGGCAGTTCTTAAATGGGAAGGCAATGTTGGGGCACCAAAGAATAAGTTTATTTCTTCTTTTAAGGTAAGAAAGATGATATCTAAGGGATATATATGTCATTTAGTTAGAGTGGGGGATACATAGGTAGAATCACCAACCCTTCAATCAGTTCTGGTAGTGAATGAATTTGTTGATGTGTTCCCTTAAGATCTTCCAGGCTTTCTTACTTCTAGGCACTCAACCTATTTCCATCTATCATATAGAGTAGCCCCGGCAGAATACATGAATTAAAAAAAAAAGTTATAGGACTTATTGGAGACTGATTTTATAAGACCTAGTGTGTCCCCATTACATGCACCTATGTTATTTGTACATAAAAAGGATGACACCTTGAGAATGTGTTTCGAATATCTACAATTGAATAGGGTGACAATTAAGAATAAATACCTCCCATTGATGATTTACTTGATCAATTACAGGGTGCCAAATGCTTTTTAAAAATTCATACAAGATCAGGTTATCACCAAGTGAGGGTGAAGAGGAAAGATATACCTAAGATGGCTTTCAGAACACACTATGGTCACTTTGAATTTCTTGTTATGTCATTTGGGCTAATGAATGCACCGGAGTTTTTATGGATCTCATGAATAGGGTATTCAACTATTCTTGGATGTGTTCAGGATAGTATTTATATATGAGATTTTGGTATATTCAAGATCAAAAGAGGACCATGCGAATCACTTATGACAGGTGTTAAAAGTTCTTCGTGATCGACAATTGCATGCCAACTTCTCTAAATGTAAATTTTGGTTGAAATCAGTGGAATTCTTTGGTTATATTGTATCCGATGAAGGAATAAGGGTTGATTCACAAAAGATAGAGGCTGTGAAAGATTGCCAAGGCCAACAACGCCCACAAAAGTTTGAAGCTTCCTAGGGTTGGCTAGTTATTATAGGAGGTTTGTTGAGGGTTTTCTTCTATTTCAGCACCTCTAACAAACTTGACACATAAGGCAACTAAGTTCCAATGAAATGATGCATGTGAAAAGAGCTTCCAAGAGTTGAAAAGTAGGCTAACTTTTGCACCTATACTAATACTTCCAGAAGGCACCAAGGGGTATGCAGTGTATTGTGATGCTTTAAAAGTTGGCTTAGGGTGTGTAATGACACATCATTGTAGGGTAATTGCTTATGCTTCGAGACAACTATGACCGCACGAGAGAAACTACCCCACACATGACCTTGAGCTAGCAACAGTTGTGTTTGCTCTGAAAATATGGCACCATTATTTGTATGGGGTTCACGTTGACATATATATTAATCATAAGAGTTTGCAGTACATTGTTAAGAAGAAAGACCTAAATTTAAGACAGCAGAGATGGCTAAAGCTAATAAAGGATTATGACGTTGATATACTATACCATTCGGGGAAAGCAAATACAGTAGTCGATGCTCTGAGTCGTAAGGCAATCATGAATATTAGTGATCAGACCGTGGTAAATCAGGAAATGGCTAAAAATCTACGTGAACTATCCAGTTTGGGAGTTCTCCTTATTGAAACTCCGAAAGAAGGGTTGCTATGCATAATGTTGCAGAGTCTTCATTGGTAATAGAGGTGAAAGAAAAATAGTTCGAGGATCCTGTTCTACGCCGACTTAAGGAAAAGATGAGTCAGGGTATGATAAAGGGCTTTAAACTTACACAAAACAAATACTTTATTGCCAAAATAGATTATGTATGTCTGATATTAATGGACTATGAAAGAGGATAATGGAAGAAGCCCATCATTCCAGATATTCCAACCATCCAGGATCAACTAAGATTATCACGACTTGAAGGGAATGTTTCAGTAGGGAGGAATGAAAAAGGACCTTGTAGAATTTGTAGCTCAATGTCCAATTGCCAACAAGTCAAAATAGAGCACTAAAAGTCGGGAGGTTACATGCAATGTATTGAGCTTTTAACATAGAAGTGGGATATGATCAACATGATTTTGTCACTAGGTTTCCTTTCTCATTTCAGAAGTTTGACTCCATATGGGTAATAGTTGATAGACTCACAAAGTCAGCACACTTCTTGCCGGTTAAAAGTGTTACACAATTGAAGAGTATGCAAAGTAATACCTCAAAGAGATAGTCAGGATACATAGTGTCCTAATCTCCATTATATCTAATCGAGGATCTCAATTCACTGCAAAGTTTTGGAAGTCCTTCGAAAGGAGTTTAGGGACACAAGTGAATTTGAGTACAGCTTTCCACCCTCAGACAGACGGTCAAGTAAAAAACATTATTCAAATACTTGAAGATATGTTGCGAGCTTTTGCATTGGACTTTAAAGGTAGTTGGGTGGACTATTTTCCACTTATTGAATTTTTCTAAAATAATAGCTACCACTCAAGCATCAAGATGGCACCTTATGAAGCTTTATATGGAAGGAAATGTCGATCGCTAATTGGATGGTTTGAAGTGGGTGAAACCACCTTGCTTGGGCTAGATCTAGTACAACAAGCCATGGAGAAAGTTAGGGTAATATAATAGCGACTAGAAACAACCCAAAGTCATCACAAATCATATACGGATGCTAGGAGGAGAGGACTAGAATTCTCAGTAGGGGATTGGGTATTTTCAAAGGTGTATCCAATCAAAGGGGTTATGAGATTTGGTAAGAAAGGAAAACTGAGTCCAAGTTACATAGGGCCATATAAAATTATTAAGAGGTTCGGGCAAGTTGCATATGAATTGGAACTACCCCAAGAGCTTTCAAAGATTTATCCAGTTTCATGTCTCAATGCTTCCAAAATGCATACGTGACCCATCACTATCACTCCTACTGAAGATGTGCAGGTTACAGAAGATCTCACCTATGAAGAGGCACCTATTGCTATTCTAGATCGTCAAGTTAAGAAGCTAAGAAATAAATAAATAACTTCAGTAAAAGTACTTTGGAGGAACCAACAAACAGAAGAGATAACATGGGAGAATAAGGACATGATGAAATCAAAATACCCTTACTTATTCGAAGCTAGAGAAAAAGTCCAACATGTAGAGTTGGGACACTAATAGGTACGTGTGATGGAATACTTATTGTGTTGTCAAAAGTTTGTTTAAGTAATAGTTTAAACTTGGTTAAGCTATCCAATTATGCTAACATTCGAGGACGAATGTTCCTAAGGGGGGGGGGAGGGGAGGATGTAACACCCCACATCTTACATGTACAAGTTTTATCCAAATGAAACATGATATGGCTTGGTCAAATTAGTGCCAATTTTTTAAAAGTGCTTGAATCAAATTATAGGGTGATGTGTACGTCTAACGTTTATGACAAGTGAGTTTATATAAGTTTTAAGTAAAATTGAGAAGATGTCGGCCTTAAACAAAGTGAAAGAAGTGAGGTGCTTGTAGGACTTAGGAACCTATTAGGTGAGTCACCTACTTGATCAGCTTAAATTTGCTAGCTAGGCGGAGACGAGGCTCGACACTGAATTTTTCCAAGTCTGATAATGAATAAAGTCCAGGTTTAGAGTGTGACTTGAGCCCACATTTTAGCATCTTAAATGGAAAATATTTACAACCCAAGAAGAATAGGAAAAGGGCCCAAGTACATCACAACTTACTTAATGATTTGGGCCCAAACTAAGTAAGGAGAAAGGGGAAAAATGGGCAGCCAAGGCCCATCAGTTTGCAACCCATTAAGGCCCAAATGAAAGGGAAAAAGCTGCATCACCAGCTTAATAAATTTAGGCTAAAAATGCATTAGTAAGTTGTCCAAAAACCCCCTTTAAAAAGGATTTAAAACATCTCCCTTAAGCCATTTTAACTTGGACAAAAAACTGCATTTCTAGGTTATTTTGTGCTCTCTTTAGACTTATACAAAGCAGCCCTCACAACCTCACAAGTGTCCCTAAAGCATAAATAAACCTTGAGGTTAAGGGTAAGTAAATCTACTTGTGCATTTAGTATGGTTTTTTATGAAAAATAAGAGAAATAAGTTAATTATACATGTCCTGGAAATTTGGACTGCATGTATCCTAAGGATTGTTGTGCACTTTTCTTGTAAATTAAGAGGCTTTTCTCTTGTTGGTTGGATGGATTATGAAGTAAAACTTATGTTTTTAACAAATTTTGGGTTGTTAGTGATGTAACCAGGCTACTTCACCACCATTACAATCCGCAAAAATGACTTGTTATAGGATATCTTAATTGTACTCTTAGAAGAAACTTGTGGGCTGATAATCGAAAATTGTGGTTTCATGACCTCTACCTACTTTGGGACTATCTGTGGACTGTTGTAAGACTAGTATTATGTGTAAAAAAGTTGGATACAGTTTGGTTAAATGTGGAATAGGTTTGGGATTGTTGACGTCGAAATGTAGCGAGAATACATAATGCGATGCTGCCTACTTTGTGTGTTATGTAGAATTGTTATGTCTTATACTTCATGAGCTGTTGTACAACTGTTAATGGGATAAAATAATCTAGATATAACATGTGTATAAGAATGACTATTAGAAAATGCAATTATAAGTGGAATGGTCGAAAAAATGCCTTTGGGTCGCTAATTACTAGCTTGCTGCACGGGTGTTAATTTTTTATGAGATTGGACAGCCAAGGAATGTTTCTTAGATGCTAATACTAGTCTTGTTGCCTACTCTATTGTAGATAAATATTTGGAGGAAAGGAAGTTTATTTTGAGTTAATGCGAGGTCATACAACGAGGTATGTAAGGCTACTCAATTTTGGTATTACATTGGCAAGAAATCTAGATTCTTCCTTGGCATATAAAGGCACCTTCCAACTCTGACAGGACTATTAACCATTTCTACACTCTTTCACATATACATATGCTCCCATACATAGTCATTTGTGAATCTGCATACATACTTGAATACCAAGATACACGAGTTCTTTCTGCTAAACAAAGTTCATGTGTATTTTCATCTCCTACTCATTTCATTACTTTTGTTACCTACTCCTTTCATTATGGTATTGTCTTTTATGATTATTTACATGTCACATGCTATATCTATAGACCTATAGCTGAAATATTATGACCACCAAAAGAATCATCTCAAAAATAATTGAAAGATAAAGTAAGTTGCTTACTGATGGGTGGTAGCCCTAGGGGTGGAAGAATCACCTAGAAGGGCCCAATACCATTACGAGGGTAGCTCAGGGGTGAAAGGAAAAGCCTAGGATGGGCCGATTTCGATATAGATTTGCCACTGATCAGCTGGTCATTTTTATTACATGTTATGCACAATTATAGAGTATAGGTAAAGTAATAAAAAGAACATAAAGTACATGATTCCACAGTGTTACTAAAGGCGGTCTCTTATCCTTACACCAGTGCATGATTTTATTTGAGTTGTTTCTTCATATAGTATTTCCTGCCTTACATATTCAGTACATTATCTCATATTGACATCCCTCATGGGGGACCTACATTTCATGGTGCAGGTATAGGTGCTAGTAGATCTTCCCAGTAGGAGTACAGGCTATCCAGCTACTGTTACCGTGCTGCAGGTTGCTTTGGGGCTTTGGCGTGTGTCTAGAGCTTATATTTTTGTATGGTATAGTTAGTTGAGGTCGGGCCTGTCCTGATCCTTATCAAATACTTTTCCTTATCTAGAGGCTTTGTAGATAATGTAAAGTGAAGTACAGTCATATCTCATACATTAGATACCGTGGCTCCAACGGTCTAGTCATATGCATTTCCTTTTGGCTTGTTATTACTGCCTACCTTCCTAAAAGCATGTTGAATGTGGAAACCCCTTATAATATATATAGAAGTTTCATAGGTATAGGTTGATTCTCCTAAGCCTTATCGGCAACGGGTGCCAATCCGTCTTAATGGTACTTTAGGCGTGACAAACAATTCCCCCATGCTCAATCATGCTCTACTCATTTAACTGAACATGCTCAATCTACTCAACTTAATATACTCAAGTTACTCAACAACATATGCTCAATTTACTCAACTCAATATGCCCAATGTATGTTCAAAATTCCGTGAAAATCATGTAAACTAGGGTTCATGCTATCAATGGGGGAAATACATGTATACATCTCATATCAATACTCATGCAACATAGAAACTTCTCATGATAAGTGCAAGGATTTCAATATTATGATAATAGAATTTCTCAAATCTCAACTTTTTTCCCGAAACGTTGATTCAACAAGAGGAAGGAGCGTGTAAATGAGAGATTCCATGCTTTGGTAAGCCTTACATACCTGGTAATCAAAGAATAACCAAAACTCGATCAATCCTTGCTCTAGAATGCTAAACCCTAGCTTTTTCCTCTTATTCTCTTTGATCAGAAGAACCTTCAAGGTGGAAAAGGGGTGTAATAATGGCCTAGGGTTCGCTTCTAAGGTTTTACACAATCCAAAAATTGTGTAGGGATTTAACTAAGTGGATCGACATGGACAAAAATACCCCTCATTAACTCAGCCGGAAGGGTCTACGAGACCCGACTTTGACTCGTAGTTCTCACTATGAGTTGTAACTGATCCTTGTAGAATAGAAGTCTCAAAATACAAAATCATTGGAAGTCTTTATGAAACCCCTTTTTATGAGTCGTAGTCCACAATAGGAGTCGTGGATGATCTCTCGTGGCTGATCTCTCGTGGCTGGTGGGACCTTGCAACAAGGAATAGTGCAACTAGCCACGAAACCCTTCTTTATGAGTCATAGGCTGCTATACGAGTCGTAAGTACCTCTCGTTACTTGAAGGGTCCTAAAAAACCTGAATCACTGGAATTCCCTATGGTACATGTCTTTATGACTCAGAATCCTCTCTACGACTCATAATGCCTCTCATAAGTCTGATTTTGCAGTTTTTCTCAGATATTCTTAGCAACCCTCTACACGCACTCATCCAAATAAGATAAAAGGAAATTAAGGGGTGTAACATCGTACCACTATAGGATTTTTTCCCAGCTTCACTAAATCAAAAGAGCCTCAACAAAAGATTACAATTCCTAGTAATCTGAGAAACATCAAACTTCAAAAACTCCTAACTTCACATAAACCTCCCAAGGTTTATGTTCCCAAGTCTTCGAGTTTCCCTCAACTTGAAGACTATACCCTACTTTAGTTTATAATTCACTAAATTAGCACAGTACAATAAGACTCGACTAAAAGAAAGACTTCTTAAGGTAAGACTCAATAGGAACCAGATTGTTTAGTTTTTCACTTTACTGCACTCAAGGTCACCACACTGCTTTTTTGCACTCTGTATTTGTTGCCTTGCATTCTCAATCTCCACTCCTATTTAGTTAACCTCCTGAAGAGTTCTTCTCAAAGTCAACCTCATCATGGGCCTTCAGTTGTAGTAGAGTTCTTCGTTGACTAGAATTCCTTCTTGACACCAACTCTTTTCTTCACGTGTGATTGTTAAACTCTCTTCCTACTTTTGTGTTGGATCTTATCTCCAATAACATTATTCATATTCCACTACTTTTGGTAACGACCCCGAAATTTGTCTATTTGAGTTGGAATAGTATAAGGAGATTTTTATTATTATTATTATTTTATTTTATTTTTTATATATTGCCCAAAAGAAATCCATCCACTTCATTAGTGGATTGGACAATATCTGTTCTACAATACTTATCAATATGTGAATGCTCCATTAGTGAGTGCAGCACTAAGGAGCTATTGCTCCACTGACACATTAGTGTCCATTGTGTTTAATATATTATTATGGACAATCATTTAAGGGTCTATGGCATGATTCCTATACAAAGCATACTGATTTGTTGTATGGGAACATCCGGATAGGAGAAAAACATAAGGAAAAATATTATAGTTTTTCATAATATTTGAGAGTTTTTAAGCTGAAGGGAGGTGTTTTAAGAGCTTCGGCAAATTTTTTGTAAGTTGCTCCTATTTTTCCTAAATCTTTTATAATAAGATATTTTATATAAATAAGTTTATTTTCGTGTACTTTTAATTACTTTATATTATTTATGATGGGTGGTGAATTTATCTTGATGGATTAAAGTTAAATTGAAAGACCCTATATATCACTTTATCTACTTAAGCTAGAGATTTAAAAGAAGTTGTTGATAAGGAAATTTTATTTATTCCCTTGTAGGATTTTACTATTTGAGATTATATCATGTCTTGAGATTTATGTTCTATGTGAAAAGAGTTTATATGAAGTTAAGTCGAGGGTAATTAGTGACAATTTCTCATAAATAATATACTGAATATAATATTATTCTTGAAGTCATAAGAATTAGATTATATTATTTGAAGGATTTAAGATTAGATCCTAGACTTGAAACTTTGAAAATTAATAACGAAATTGGTTGATCTTTCGGTCTAGGCTAGACATATAGTAATATGGGTTTTGTGAGTTTTGAAATCTTATGGTGATAATTGATTTGACTAGATCGTGGTGTTTCGGATTCCATTCGAAAGGGAAAGGCTCAAGTGCTTGATTGATTGTCTTTGGCAAAGGCAAGTGAATTTCTGAACCTTTGTTAAGTATATAGAATCTTGTGCTTCTTGTGGAAGGTGTTGGGAATGATTTGAGGTATTGAGCTAGTGTTTATGTTGTACCAAACTATGTTGTTGTGAACTGTGTATTGTATTAAATGAGTCATTTTCTCTTTATTGTGTAAAAACATGCCTAGTTGCATTGACTTTTGTGACAAGTATTCTGTGGACTGAAAAAGAATGAGAATTAAAGAAGATATACGATATTCGAGGGTCGTGTCGCACGCCGTGACGAATACTATGATTCGAGGTTCGTGTCACAGGCCACGACAGATACTATGATTCGAGGGTCGTGTCGCACGTCACGACGGATACTATGATTCGAGGGACGTATCGCGCACCGCGACGGATACTATGATACAAGGGTCGTGTCGCACGCCGCGACAGATGCATGGACTAGAAGTCCCCCAAGGGTCCCGGACTGTGAGACAGTGGGTGTGTATCACTAGGTCAGACATGTATCATGTTACTTGACATTGCATTGCATTGCATTACGTTATATCTCATTGTCATTTATAAAAGTATGAGTACTTTTGTGAAACTTGTGATAGATGTACTTGATTCCCTGGTATTGTTGATATATAATAGTTTGTGTGGTTATTGAGTTATATGCTATGTAAATTGTGAACTGTTATGCTGGACTGATTTTATGCAGGTTACAATTGTGAGGGTTTGGTTGGAGTGTTGGGGTTACCTGTATTCTATATTACTTAATCTGTGTTTAGTAGTTCACTTGCTGAGTACCGTGTGTTTGGTGCTTAACCCCCTTGCTACAACAAATTTTGTAGGTTGCGAGCCTGGATCGTCGTGATATACTCTACTTTCCTTGTCTGAGGCTTCCGGTGGAGATTGTGAGAGGTAGTTGTTTGCCATCCCAGCTGACTTCTTACTCCTATTTTATGATTTTGTTCAATTCTAGAGACAATATCATTTGATACTTGCGTTTTTTTCTGAATCTATTGTAATACATTAGAAGCTTGTGCACGTGACAACCAGGTTTTGAGGGATTTTCTTTAAGTTGACTTATCATCCGCAATTGAACTTTCATTTTATTATAATTCCACAATTTTAATGTTATAGCGGGGTTGTAGGCTGACTTGTCTTGGTGGGTTAAGACGAGTGCCATCACGCCTGAATTTCGGGTCGTGACAGGTATCTTGTCTTGCCCTCTTTAAACAATGAAGGACCTAACTAACCAACATGTTTCATAGTCCTTTGTCCATCATAAAAACTCCATTTAACTTAATATATTCCCCCTTTTTCATGATAACAAACTTCCTAGATTACGACATCCTGACATTGTTACCTGCAGCTACTAAGAAGAACACCGTAGAATAAAACAAGGGTTATAAACATTGCACAACTCAAAGATAAGTTCCCCCTTTTGGTATCATCAAAAAGTGATTTCTACGGTAGACAAACCACAAAATGAGTAAACACAATTCAAGTCCATAAGGGCTATCATCAATAAAACATAGTAAGACAAAGTAAACATTAATGTGTATTAAGGATTGCAGACACACATTAAATTCAGCACACAAAAGCAACGTAGAATATGAAAATAACCAAAAAAAATAACAGTCAAGTGTCTTAAGGCATTGGTAACATACTCAGGCACCCAAAATAAAGAATGCCAAAGAAACAGGTTATGTAGGAGGGGTAGTAGAGGGAATCAACAGGGAAACTTGTGCACAATTTTAGCATGGGCAACACGTTCTTTGTGCAGAGTGTTCTCAAGTCCAGATATCCTGGAAAGCAAGGCACTGTGCTACTGTGCAAACTCTTGATGTATGGAGGTTAATTCTGCAATCTTGGCATCCAGAGCAGTTTCAAGTCAATAAAGAGGGGTGCGAGTGCACTGCATTGAACCAGGTAAGGCAACATGGTTCACCTGACCTAAAACATCGTTTGTAGTCTACATGGCCCAAACTTGAATTGGAACAAAATAGGCCTCAAAAATCTGAGAGAGACAAAAGCAATAGGGTAACGCATGCCTATTTTTATCTTGGGTAAGAACATGTTACATATGTTTGAGTATCAGGCTTGGCAAATTAATAAGAACATCAGTGTCTAATAGTTCCATCGATGTCAGATCCAAGTAATTGTCCTCAACCTTCATTCCTTTCATTGAATTAGAACCTTGTCCACCACATCAAAGTACAACTTGTGAATGGAGGACATCTCTAGTTGCGAGACTCATCTGTGATGAGACAAAAAGGGATGACCTGAAAACTTTCTTGAGATCTCAAAAGCGGAGGCCAAGTTGTCCAGAGGTGGCCAATCATGACGAATATAATGATCCCAACCAACATTAGGAATCCCTAAAATTCATGCAATATCCTTAGTCTTAATATGAATAGATTTCCCTCTAATGGTGTTAATGAACACAGAATCACGAACCATCCCCTGTTCATAGAACTCATACATCTCAGGCTTTGCAAACTTATGTTGAGTATCACCAAGTAAGAACAAACTAGTCCAGCCCTGAAACTTTAATTTAGATAGGAGAATGTCCATGTCAGATCTCCCAAACCCAGTAATGACATCGCCTCGAATAAGGGAGTGCTTTTGGAAGTGAATAAGAAAAAGAAAATTTGGGTCGGAGTTGTCACCATTTGGTTGATCAGGGTCACTTTCAGTTTCAGAGTCGTTTGAAGGACTAGGTGAGGAACCTTTTTCTTTCTTCTAGAGGAAGCCCTAGTCTTAGGTGGTGAGTTGGTGGTAGAAGGGGAGAAAGATTTCTTTGAGAAGGGTGACATGATGAGGATGGAGAGGCTTAGGAATTATGTTCTTATGCACCACACTCTTTCGGACCTATCGTATTAACAGATCACCTTGTGAAGAAGAACCAAAATTACCTTTATGTTTCTTGCTCTATTATAGGGCCTATTGAAGAGCAACATCTTCTTGCTATTTGTGATTTCTGGTTTGAGGTATCCTTGAAGGACTAGATGTAGGAACCTGTTTAGGAGAAGGGAAGTTATCTGGAATATCAATGGGTTCATTGGTGACTTTCCTTAGATGACACCTCACTCGCTTAGGTTTTAGAGGATCAGGAGAAAGAACATCAATGAGAATCAGTTGAATAGGGATAATATTCAATCCTTTAGAAGAATGAACCTACGAAAGTGTTGGGGTTGTAGGGAATTGTGAGAAATTGTTTCAAAATGAACCCCAAGTAGAAAAATCACAAAGATGAATAGGTAAAATTTGGACCAGTAGGTCTTGAGACTCAGAGTTATCTAGTTCTTACGAGTTATGGGTGAGAGGGTTTTGGGAAGACACCATGTTTGAGTGGATGGTTTTTAGGAAAAGGAGAAGTTGTTTAATATATAATGAAATTTGAAACTGAAAGAGACAAAAAAATGAAGAGTGTGGATTAATGGGTGGTGAATTTGATTGGGAGTAGACTTGGCAGTTGATTAGGCTTTTGCAGCTTTTTGTCAGTGTGAATGGACTTTGGGGTTTAGGTAGCAAAAACAAATTAGGCTTAGGGAAACAAAAAGAACACGTTAGGGTACCTGATTCATTTACCATTGACTAATTAAGACACAAACCAATTATTTCCCTGATTTTTTCAATTATTTGCCAGCCTTTGAATCTGAGCTTGTAACCTACACACATTAATACACAGTAACGTGAGATTTGTCCTTTTTCTAAAATTTTTGGGATACACATTTTAATGTGAGAAGCTAAATTGAGAACCATTTTAATTTGTCAGTATGAAACCAGATTTTTTTTCCTATCATTGAGGAGAGTTTATGCAATCTTAATCATCCCCAAGTTTAATCTGATTTTTTCAAAGTGTTCTCTACTTAGTGTTTTAGTAAAGATGCCAGCAATTTGATTTCAGTAGGACAAAATATTATTGTAATAAGATATTTTTCGACATTATCAAGAAGAAGTGGTGTCTAATATTAATATGTTTAGTACTTTTGTGTTGTATGTAATTCTTAGCAATATTAGTAGAACTGGTGTAATCACAAAAAATGGGGACACATCCTAAATCCATACCGAAGACCATCAATTATTGCTTAATCCAAAGCAACTGAGCACGATATGATCCAGCTACTACATATTTAGCCTCAGTAGTTCACAAGGCCACTGAATGTGGTTTCTTAATGGACCAGGAAATCAAACATGTTCCAATGAAGTGAATCATACCTATAGTACTTTTTTTGTCCACTATACTTTTTCTGTCCACTAAATAACCAGCATAGTCAGCATCAACATACCCTACGAGGTTGAAATTACTACCTTTAGAGTACCAAAGTTCCACTTCTGTCCTTAAGATGCTTGAAGATCCTTTTAACAGCTTTAAGGTGTGACTCCTTAGGATTTGCTTGAAACCTAGCATAGAGTCCCATGCTAAAAATAATGTCAGGTCTACTGGCAGTAAGATATAAGATAAATCCAATCATTCCCCTATACATATTTTGTTCTACAGATGAACCTTTCTCATCCAAATCTAGCTTGGTGGAAGTAGCGATTAGAGTATCAATGCCCTTAGCATCCTCCAGCGTGAACCTCTTAAGAAGCTCCTTTACATACTTATGTTAATGAATTTAGTGTTCCAATAGAGGTTTTCTTAATTTTAAGCCCAAGAAGAAATTGAGTTCTCCTATCATGCTCATTTCAAATTCTCCATTCATCAGCTTGGCAAACTCTTGAGTCATGAGTGCATTTGTTGATCCAAATATGAGATCGTCCACAAACACCTACACAATTAACAAGTCCTTTACTTTTGTTGTTAAGAATAGAGTAATGTCGATCTTACCTCTTGTGTGTCCATATTCTAAGAGAAATTTTGATAATTTTGATACTCTTTCATACAAGGCTCGAAGAGCTTATTTCAATCCATACAAGGCTTTATCTAGCTTGTATATGTGATTTAGAAACTCAGAGTTCTCAAAACCAGGTGGTTGTTTCACATTTATGTCCTCCTTCAAGTAGCCATTTAGGAAAGCACTCTTAACATCCATTTGATATAAAGTAAATTGCTTATAGGCTACAAATTCTATGAGTAACCTAATGGATTCAGGTCTAGCCACTAGAGCAAAGGTCTTATCGTAGACTCTTCCTTCTTCCTGATTGTACCCTTAGATCACCTGTCTTTTCTTGTTTCTTGTGACAGTTCCATGCTCATCAAGCTTGTCTCTAAACACCCATTTCATGCCAATGAAATTTCTTCCTTCTAGTTTGGGCACAAGATGCCATACTTTGCATCTTTCAAACTAATTTAGTTCTTCCTGCACAACAAGTATCCAAATATCATCCTGCAGTGCTTCTCCTCCCTTTTTTGGTTCCACCATGGATATGAAGGCTTTGAATAGACACAAATTCTTTAGTCCTTATTTGGTAGTAATTCCAGAGGCCAGATCTGAAAGAACATTTTCAATAGTATGCAAATCTTGATATTTTTAGCTTTTCATCCTGAGCCCCTGAGTGGTTCCATCAGATGTAGACTTTAAGTGCTCTATGGACTGTATCAAGTACTTGATCCTCATTTCCCTATGTTCCCTCTGATTGTGTGAATCCTAATTCTCCTAAGGATGAACCAGGTTGTGCTTCTTGTTCCTTAGTGTAATGCTCCAATTCACTGTCATCCTGCATGAACACAGTGTTATTTTCATCAAAGACAACATGAATGCTTTCTCCAACATAGTTTGTTCTTTTGTTCAACACTCTATAGGCTTTGCTATGTGAAGAATAACCTAAGAACACCAAATTTTCCAAATTATCTTTCCTATTATTATGAACAAATCATTTGCATCCAAAAGTCCTAAAATAGGAGATATGTAGTTTTCTTCCTTTGGTTAATTCATAATGAGTTTTGTTCAGAATAAATCTTAACATGCACCTATTTAAAATGTAAGCAACAGATTTTATAGCTTCAGCCCAAAGATTCTTAGCAAGATTGTTAGCAATCATCATTGTTCTAGTCATATCTTCTAAAGTCCAATTTTTCCATTCTACTACTCTATTTTGTTGAGGGGTTCTTAGAGAAGAGAAATTATTATCTATTCCATTTATTGAATAGAATTCCAAGAATTTTGCATTTTCAAATTCAGTTCCTTGGTCAGATCTTATGAAAATCAAGGAAGTCTCCAATTTTTCCATTTTCCTGATGAAAAAAGAAAAGACATCAAAGGACTCTTCTTTAGAAGTCAAAAAGAGTGTCCAGGTAAATCTTGATTAATCATCCACAATAACAAACATATATCTTTACCTCTGCTTCATACCCTCATAGGTCCATATAGATTATATGAACTAGTTCAAAGCATGGTAGTACTTGCCTGGTTCTTTGACTTGAAAGATGATCTTACTTGTTTCCCCCTTACACATGCACCACATACTTTGTCATCTTTGAACTTAGTTTTAGGCAACCCCATAATCATGTCCTTTGATGCTAGTGTATTCAATTGCTTTAGACTTGCATGCCCAAGTCTTTTCTGCCATAGTAAGGGATCATTAGCAATAGCACTCAAGCATTTCAAATGTGTCCTTGGCATTCCCATGATGGCATGCTTGTACATATTTTTATGTATTTTGGCAATCATAACTATCTCCTTTTTGTCTAGCTTTTTGACCTTGCAAACTGCAGAAGTGAAGGTTAGGTTGTTACCTTTGTCACACAATCGAGATATACTCAGCAAATTGTGCTTCAATCCATCCACATGATAAACCTCTTCTAAGGCCCTTGATTTATCTTTTCCAATCTTTCCAATTCCAACAACAATTCTCATTTTGCCATCTTCGAAGGAACATTTCCTCTTTTGAAAGGTGTGTGTGAAAGGAATTTGTATTTATCTCATGTGCCTTGAGCAAGCACTATCCATGTACCAATGCTTGCTTCCTTTCGCTACTAACTGCAAAACAATTCAAGGGTTAGATTTAGGAACCCAGACTAGCTTGCGTCCTTTCTTATCGTCAAAAAGGTGAATGATATCTCTTTTAGCCCATCCTGGCAACACATTCCTAGACTTATTTCTTTTGTCATTTTTAGGCAATCTTTTATTCAGAAAATTAGTGTTCCTATTTCTTACTCCATTTTCAACTGGACATTCAGTAGTTGGATGTCCAATCTTTCCACAAAGATAGCATAGGTAAGTAGTAGTGACATTTTCTTGAAAGAAGCCTATTCCAGCTTTCTCACTATGAGTCCTACTTTTCGGTTGGTTCACTATTCTTGAAAATTGAGTCCACCTATTTGCTCTTTCTACATCCATTTTTAGTGGGAAATTTCCTTAGTTATCTTTGTAACCTTTTTTTTCACAAAAGAATTCAATTTTACATTCTTTCAACTCAGTTTCAGTCTTTTGATGTTCATCACTCATTTTACCTTTTCCATTTTCATTGATTGTCAGTTTCAAAATCTCAAATTTTAAACTTAGCATAAGTGCATCAAGCTTTTCAACCTGTTTCATCAATCTGAGATTCTCTTCATTAGCTTCATTCAAACAATTTTTTATCTCAAGGCATTCAAATTTTTTATCTGAAGAATCCTTAATTAGTTGATACTTTTCATTAGATACTTCTTGAAAATAATCAATCAACATGTTCATTAGCAAAATTAGTTTTCTTTTTGAAAAAAAGTGTAATTTTTCTTTTAATTTAAGAATACTTACCACAGATTTTTCATCATCCTCAATATTTGAGTTCCCGGCATCCATGAATATAGTTTCATCTACTTCATCAGTGTCTGATTTCTCAATTCTTGAACCCCAAGCAGCCATCATAGCATTTTTTTCTTTCTCCTTTTGCTTCGCAGCTTTGTCTCTCAACTCTTTCTCAGCTCTTTCCTTTTCCACTTAATTCCCATTGTGGACATTCTTTGGCATGATGATCAATTTTCCACGCTTGTAAGATCCTGATTGATTTTTATCATCAAACCACTTTCTGCTTCCTGAGTCTTCAAACCATTTTTCGCTATTGTTTTCTCTTTTGTATCTTCCTTTCCCTTTTTTGAGAAATTTCTTGAAGTTTTTCGTCAAAAATGTTATTTGTTCCTCGTCTAGTTCTGATCCCTCATCATTAGAAGCTTTTAGTGCTAGTATAGCTTCTTCTTTCTTTTGATCCTCATGTTCATCTTATAAGTTCTGAGATTTCCTACCAATTCATCCAGAGTCATAGTAGCAATCCTTTGCTTCCCTAATAGCAGTAACTTTCACATCCCACTTTGCTTTAGGTAGAACCCTTAGGACCCTATCCACTTGTTTCTCAGTAATGAGAATCTTTCCCAAAGATGTCACTATATTGATAAGAAGTGTGAGCCTAATCATCATATCCTATAGTGACTTATTTTCCTTTACCATGAAGCTTTCATATTCAGTGAAGAGCAAAACCACTCTAAATCTTCTGTCTTGACTAGTTCCTTTATGTGCATTTGTCAAGGCATCCCAAATTTGCTTAGCAATAGTACAGTTTGAGATCCTGTTGTACTTATCTGGTCCTAGTCCACAAACCAAAATATTTTTGGCTTTAGCATTCTTCCTAAGAGCTACCAGATCATCAAACAATGAATTCACTCCTTTATTTTGGGACTTGTTGACCTTCCACAGTTTTTGTTGGAATAGTAGGTCCAACAGTACTCCTATCCCATAGTTCGTAAGCTTCAGCTTGAATGAAGTCTTCCATCCTTGCTTTCCACCATCAAAAAGGAGTTTCATTAGAAAGTGGTGGCCTCACAGAAGATTGTCCTTCTCCTTGTCCAAACAGAGGTGCAGTGTTCATCATGATCGATTCTTAGATGTTAGCCTTTAACAAGAAAACCCACTCTAATACCAATTGAAGGATTTGCATGACCTGTAAATTTGCTTAATGTAGAACCAAGTTTGCAGACTTGTTTCAGTTAAGTAAAGCAAATTAAGACACAGAGTTTTATCATGGAAAACACCCGACTCACAAAGGTGAAAAAATCATGACCTATACTACTACAGGATTTTGCCCCAACTTCACTAAATCATATGAGCATCAACAAAAGATTACAACTCCTAGTAACCTAAGAAACATCAAACTTCAAAAAACTCCTAACTTCACACAAACCTCCAAAGATTTATGTTCCCAAGTCTTCAAGTTGCCCTCATATTGAAGACTATACCCTACTTCAGTTTATAATTCACTGAACTAGCATAGTACAATAAGACTCAACTAAAAGAAAGACTTCCTAAGGAAAGACTCAACAGGAACCAGATTGTTCAGTTGTTTCTTCACTTTACTGCACTCAAGGTCACCACTCTGCTTTTTTGCACTCTATATTTGTTGCCTTGCATTCTCAATCTCCACACCTATATAATCAACCTCCTGAAGAGTTCTTCTCAAGGTCAAACTCATCATATGCCTTCACCTCTTGCTGTTTTAGGGTTCTACATTGACTAGAACTCCTTCTTGACAACAAGTCTTTTCTTCACGTGTGATTGTTAAACTGTCTTCCTACTTTTGTGTTGTGATCTTATCTCCAACAACATTATTCATTCCGCAACTTCTGGTATCTTCTCTTGCCCTCTTTGAGACAGTGCATTGAAGGACCTAATTGATCAACATGTTCATAGTCCTTTGTCCATCATCAAAACTTCATTTAACTCAACACTTTGAAAGTTACCTTTAAAATACTTAGTACCCCAAGTCATGATGGCTTCTCGATAACTCAAGGAATTACATTGTTGATTCATTCCCAAATCAAGATCCCTATAGTTGATGTAAGCAGCTCTTGGTAATTGGATGCATATGGCTCCATGTACTTGTAAAGATCTTGCATCCAATACAAAAGCTGTTTGGATTCATCATTTGAATCCTATTTCACTATGTACTGTATGTTGTGAAGGTTCCCTTTTCTATGAGGAAATGGTATTTCAGATCGTGGAATTTCATGCATTTTCCCCCTAATGGATCCATTATCATGAAAACCATTTTTTGGTCCAAAAACCTCTCTTATATCCCCTGGAAAACACTTTCTGGTATTGGCTCAACGACGAAATCTGATTTTCCTTTGAAGTTGTTCTTGTATTGTGTTTTTCTATCCAAAAGGACTTCTAATGGCCCCCCATTATGGTAACTGGTGAAGTAGAGGATAGAATTTATCCAGCTCATCTCCGTGCAATCTTCCGTCTTCAAGTCTAATTCCGGTAAGTTTGTGTTCATAACAGAAATCAGGTCAGTTTTCTATCCTAAGAAGAGTGAGTTGAACAAGACTTTCACATTTTCGTGGCTATCAACTCCATCCTTTTGTTGAATAAGTACTCGGATGAAGAGACTGTCGGGTAGTTTACTAGCTATTTATTGCCATCTATGCCCAAGTTAGACACCTTCTTGATCTAAGCTCTTGTGAATTGTGAAAAATGTGACCAGGGGAGGACGCGAACCAGCTTCACTTTCTGGGCTGATATTAATCCAAAACTAGCTCCTCCACCTCCTCTAATTGCCCAAAATACATCTTCTCTCATTGTTCCTCTGTTTAGGATTCTACCATTTGCATCAACCAAATTGGCATCTATGATATTATCAGCAGCCAGGCCAAATTTTCTCATCATAGTGCCAATACCACCTCCACTAAAATGCCCACCAACACCAACACTTGGAGATAAGCCATCTGGAAGTCCAAGAATCTCACTTTTCTTGGCTATGTCATAGTAAACTTCTCTAATAGTTGCACCACTCTGAATCCGAACAGTTTCATCTGCTAAGTCAATGGTAATTGATCGATAACCGACTAAATCAAGGATTATGAAAGGGTTTTTGCAAAGAAAAGACAGGCCTTCATAATCATGACCTCCACTCATCACTCTAACTTGTAAACCATGTTTCTTGGCACAAAGAGTTGACCCTTGGATCTCATTTTGTGTCTTTGGTGTCACTATGAATGATGGCTTAAGTAGTAATGTTGAATTTAACCATCTTGGATTTTATTGAGATTCTTGTAAGAGATATGCATATGAAGGAGATTCTTGGGAATGAACAATACTAGAAAAGGTTGAAGTAGTTTGAAAAGACATGCATGTGGAAAAATCTTGAAGGTTTCCATAGCGTGGTGTTGTAAGAAAAAAGAAAATAGTAGTACAACCATGTTCTGATATCATCAAAGGAAGAGCATCATATTGAAGTTTGGTACTCTAAGTTGGAACAATTCAAACACGTAAAGACATATGAACAAGCAATTTTGTTTGAAAAGAGTAATATTTTGAGGATTTACTAGAAGAGTGTGTATTAAATCCTTGAACAATGAAAAGTTATCTTGTAGTAGTTGAGGACTTGTAGTTTGTCTTCTTGTAATTCAATCGGTTAAATATTTTTATTAAACTTGCAACTGATTTGGAAATTTCTAGGTGGAGAATGCATAATGCTCTGGTGTTAGAAGGTAGTACTAATTGTATTGTAGTGCTTGACTGCACGCCTACTGATAATCAGTGGTGGATCCATCATTTTAGCTCATAGGGTTCGAAATGTAAAAATATGAATGTACGAATAAATCAACAAAATATAATTTCCAAAGGAAGTAGCAATACATAGTCTAATATTATTTCATCACTTTAAAAAAAATTAAGTGAAACATTGGGTTGGGTTTCCCAAAGCAAAAATTAAATGAAAGGAGGTACTGAGACAAACTAAAAAATATCGCTTTAAGTGGATTTGAGCCCTAAGGGTTCATTTAGAAGGACACCTACCATTATGCTAGATTTTGCTTATTGTTGAGGAGGTTCAAGTTTTATATATATACGAAAATATAAAAAATTGTCATTTATATACGGTGTAATTAATTTTCTTCAAGGGGGTTCGGATGAACCCCTCCCCATCCCTAGGTTCGCCCCTGGTGATAATGTACTAATTACTACTAATAATAACAGTGTTGTAGTTAACAAAAAATTAATAAGGTATATAATTTGACTAAAATAATCCTAATAATATTGTACTTTTTGAAATTGTACACTAACAAATAGAGTTTTCGTATTTAAAAATAGTGAT
>JAPFFP010000046.1:12090911-12104816 GCA_026153255.1 Solanum medicagineum
CTATTGATATAATTATTATACTCATTATATTAGTGGTATAATTAATAATAAATATAATTATACTCATGATATTACCGGTAGTATAATTATTATATACTCATGATATTATCGACATATTATACTCATGATATTATCTATATAATAATTATATTCATGATATTATTAATAAATAATAGTAAATATTATTATACTCATAATATTACTAATATAGTTAATTATAAATATTTTTTTATATTCATAATGTTTTAATCATTTTAAACTCTTTTTCTTTACCTGCCTTTTTCTCCCTTCCACAATACTTCCTATCAATAGAAATAATATAAAATTACGAGCATAATATTATTTACAATTTTTCTAACTCATCAAAAGTTCTATTGATGTCACCTAATTTTTTTAATCGGAGGAGAAAGAATAGGTCAACTTGAAGGATATATGTACGAATTTGAAAGTTTGAGGAAAGAGAAAGTATATATTTATATGTAAATATTAAAAAGAATTCCTTAATTTAAGGTAAATAGATTATTTATTATGACATTAATTTAGAAATTATAATTATCTTTTCTGTTTCATTAAAATTGCTATATATATAAAAAGAATTCATATTTTGTAATATAAAAAAATTACTTGCATTTATATAATTAAGGTGTTAAGGAATATCTTTTCAAGTCATTTTCCCTTGTTATGCAATTGAGATATACGTGTGATAAGGAGTTCTATGCACTCGTGAGAACTTTAGGAATCAAAATTTAAAGTTTATGAATTTTTTATTAGATAAAATTTAGGCTTTTGTCTAACCCGAGGTTGATAATAAATTTAAGCTACTCAGTCTTTTATCATAGCGGAGTGAGATATCGAAGAATGTACGCCTTCAAGTACAAAGGGAGTCCATTTGCCAGTTTACTACCATTGACTTATATCGTGAAAATCCGTCAGTGAAATAATAAAATAAAGAGTGACTTTTTCCATCCTATGAATAGTCAGTCACTTGGAGGATTTTATTAACCGGAACACAGGTGGGAGAACCAGATATATATGCTTTTTTCTTATTCTTACCGTGCTTCTGAGTCTAATACTTCCATCGATTCAAATTGCTCGAATTCGGTAAGCAAAGGGTAGAGGAATGATGAACGTCTAAGAGCCTAATGATCAATTCAATTATGGAGAAATCGTGAGATCTCATGTTCAAGTTTTAGCAAAGCAAACAAAAAGGTCAAAAAATTCAGACAGAAATCATGCTCTTCCTTATAGGGAGAAAAAAGAATAAATCAACATATACAATATATAATTATAGGACCAAAAAAATAATAAGTATATGAACCACAAAAAGTTACATCATAGAAAAGGTTCCATCATCATTCAACATAGCAATTTGTTCATCTCAAATAGCTGATTTCTTGATCTTGTGTCGATAAAACGCCTTCTTCTTCTTTCCAGAAGCGTTCTTGATGGTCAGCACAACCTTTCCTGCTTCAGTGTTCTTGAATGTGTTGCGAATTGTCGAGCTCACCTTCCTGTCCTTCTGAATGATAATGGTGTAAGAAGTCTCATCCTCTGGCACAAATTCCTCCTTATAGCTCACTTCTCCGCCCACAATCGTGACATCCCAGATAAATGTACTTTCCACCTGACAAAATTTGAACACAAATATTCAAAATTACCACCAACAACAACATAATACCTAGTGGAATCCTACAAATGAGGTCTGGGGATTGGTAGAATGTACGCAGACCTTATCACTACCTCTATAGGTAGAGAGGTTTTTCCCTGGAACCCTCGTCACAAAAAATGAATAAACTAGGTATGGAAAACAGGAAAGGAAGTGAAAGAGAAAGTGAACAAAAAAGAGAAATATTCAAAATCACCACATAATAATAAAAAGGCAAGATCAAATCTCTCAATATATCCAAGTTCACCACTTACATCTACTGCAGGTATTTCAATGGTTTCGGTTGCTCCAGCTTTAAGAAGAATTTCTGAAGCTTCACAGTTGGAGGCCGAAAACTCAAAGTCATTCTCCCTCTTGAGTCCACCATATTGAATGGGGATTTCATGGATTGGAATGTACCTACTCAAGCCAAACAGTTAAAACATTAGCCCCAATGACATTCACGAACGCTTGTTAAAATTGTAAACTTACTTGAGCAAGGTCTCAGTGACCTTAGCAGGACGAGCGAAAACGAATTTGCTTTTGGTTCTTTGCGTTAGGAAAGGCGAGAGAAGCGAATGGACAGCGTAATACCAAAATGGAACATTGATGAATATCTGAAAAACAAACAGGTGAAATGATCAGATAACATTTTCATATACTTCATAACTATGCTAACTTTTAGTACTCACACTTTTGGCAACAAATTCAGGATAGTTATCCTGAAGAAGATCAACAGCTTGTTTCGTAGCAACCCTGACTTCTTTCTTGGATGGTCCAGGGGAGTTCTTCAGATCATTTATCTGAAGCAGTGAACTAACACCTCCAGCCTTGAAATCGAGCTGCTGAATGCCCTTCTCCATCAACTGGACTCTCCACCTCAAGAACTGGTTCCGTTTCTCCTCAGTCCCGAACGTCTTGTTATAGAGCTTTTCATCATCCAAGACTCCAAAAATGTTGTAACAAATAGGGTGTCCTTGGTTATCAATCCCACTCATGTAAGCAGCTGGAGCAAGATCTGATCCCAAATCTTCCTCCAAGATTGATTGAATCTTAAAATCCTTCCTCCACTGGAGTGTTTTCTTGAGCATTTCGAAAGACTCATTCACTTTGTAATCCCTTGCTCTCAAGAACTTCAAGAGAACCACATTGGTTTTCTCACCCCCTTTGCTAGGCAAAAGAGGTACACCCCAAATGGAAATCTCTTTATCCACTTCATCATCACCCTCCTCCTCATTCTTCTTCTCCTCTTCTTTCCCCTCTACACTCCCACCGTTCGTATCCGGATTTTCCTCATTCTTTCCCTCTCCCTCTCCCTCTCCCTCTGGAGACTTCTGGGTCTCATCTTTTTTGAAGAGAGTGTTTCCAAGAATGGCCTCCTCAACTTTAGATTTCAGCTCATTCAATGCCTTCTTCTCATTCTCTTTGAGATCAGAGAGGAAGTTGCTCTCTTCTCTATAAGAAGAGCTTTTCTCAATTGTATTTGGCTTAACCTCCTCTTCTTCATCTTCTTTAACTTTCTCATTCACCTCAACCTCCTCTACAACCTTCTTAGCAGCCTCTAATTCCTCTTGTGGAACAACTACTTCAGCCACTTGAGTTGCCTCAGCTTGCACCTCAACAGTCATGTTGATTGATAAATCACACAACTACACAAGTATTGGATCTTGCAAAATCACCTCCCTAAACAGCTGAAAAATCAACGAACAACAAAATTTGAAACCCCAATTCAATGTCATACATAAAAAAAAATGATCCTTTTTACTTACTACAAAAGTTTAAGCCCTACTTAGTTAAAAAAATGTGAAAGTTACTCCTCATAAAGAGCCTAAAAATCAACATTTTGTTCATGATTATTGGATTTTCAGTGTCAAGGTAGTTAAATCTTGAATCTCATCATCCCAACTAAAACCTCTATAAAAACTTAAAAGGCTTTTTTATTTACCCTACTAATACTTGCTCTCCTATTCTGCTCAACCCTGGTTGAGGAAGAGTTACGGGGCACAAAACAAAAAAAATACGCGAGTCGAGCATACTATGTATAATGATTTTCATTCTCGATAAATAAAAAGATAAAAAGAAAAGTGGTTTCATTTTGACAAAAGACCCACACCCATGATTTTCCTTACACAATCTTACCTTAGCTTAGCTTTAAGAAGGTAGAGAAATTATTTCTGCTAAAACCCCCCATTAACTAAAACCTCTACAAATAACAAGAAGTTGGATCTGGGGTGTGTAGCCTTAATTGCCCATCATCAACTAAATCCTCTACATTACAAAGAAAATGTCACCAATCTTCCTAGCACAAATAGTTCTAAAATCAACAAGAATTAAAAAGTAAAAAGATCACCTTTCTCACTTGAATGAGCTTTGCTTTGCTGCTGTAGCTATTGTTACAATGAAAGAGGGATTTTGCAACGGTTATATATTTTGTGTAAAGGGGTTTTAGTGGGTCCCAAAACGGTCAAATTTAATTTTAGCACCGTTGGGAAGAAGGCTGGATTCCAGCTAACTTTGCTTGTCTTTTTAATCATTAGGTCCCACAAACACACATTTTATTTGATTCCCTCAAAATCCCACTTTTTAATCTAGTACACAATTTTCTTTTTAATTAGATTTTATATGGCATTCTTTTTATTTTTTATATGTTCGAAAAAGAATATTATCTTATTCTAATTGAAAATAATTTGACTTTAAAATCTCACTGTTCCTTTAGTTAAATGATTCTTAGTCCACACAAATATTAAAGAATGAATTTAAATCACAAATTTCAAAAATCTTTCTTTTTTTCTTAAATATCATGTCAAGTTAAGGGAATAGAACTTTTAAAAAAATAATAGAGGTATGTTTTATTACATTAAGCTTATTAATGTATTTATACTAAAAGGAAAAAAGGATAATATGGGGAGAAAAAAGATAATAAAACACTATTGATTTGTTGGTATGGATAAGTAAAAAAGAAAAATTATTGTAATATAGAGATCATTTAGGTAAAAGGGTATTTTTCTACTTTATTTGAAGTTTATGGAGTTGAGGATAAAATTGTGTTTGATTATACTTTTCACAAAGAATATTTAAAATAATTTTCGTGGTTAAATATCTTTAATACAATTTCAAAAATGAAAAATGAGTTGAAAGGACACATTAGGATGAAAGGTTAGTGGATAATAGCGTATTGTCTTGTTGTCTATTCATATTAGTAGTTGTAGCCTCTTATAATTTCTTGGCCTTCTATTACTATCTATTATTTCTTATACTATGATTATCGTATTGTTTTGTTATAATTTTTGTTATTATTGCTTACAGTTGCTTTTATTATTGTATGTTGTTTATTTACTTGTACTTCTATTTTTTTTTTTTTTAGGACTACCTTTTTTAAGCCCGGGGTCTATTGAAACAATTGTTCTATCTTTGAGGTATTGATAAAGGTCACATATTCTTCGAATCATACTTTATAGGATTATACACTGAATATATTTGTTGCTCTATTTTGGGCCATTATATAGTCCAAAGTGGTCTAGTTTTAAGAGGACAATCATTTCAAATATAAATAAAAAACTAATTAATTTACAATAGATATAGTCCATATTTTATTTACATAAAAAATAGCCTTAAATCAACAAAACTATACATAACTATACAATATAGCTTGCCAAAAGCTATAGAAAATATACGTTGATTATACAATATATATTACCTATACATCAACTATACATTAAATATACATTATGATACACAATCTACACTGATTATATGTATCCATACAACGAAAACTATTTTTTTTTTTTGTAATTATTTTTACTGAAGCATCCCTCAGTGTAATTATTCTTTCCATTAATTTAATTCCCTATGAGAGCCAGTCACATATTTAACTCTTGGTCACTTTCACAGTTTTAGAAATTTATTTCGACACTAATTTACGGTATAAAAGACAACTTTTAAAAACACAGCATCTTGGAGCTACTAAAGTCTCATTGTCAATCTTAAAACACTTGACCATTGAGTTGGCAATTTGACTATAAAAACATATAATTATCTCTGTTTTGTTGTGTTAATTTGGTTTAAAGGTTAATTACTCTCTCTTTTGTTGTCTTTTCCGTGAATTGACATTGATGAACAACTATACATTCACGTGGTGCTAGACGGCGCTTCCTTTTAAACAAATAGCCCATAGTCAAAACAACTTTTCTTTTAAAATAAGAGAAGCCTCTCCCGTAGACACAAGATAAAATTTCTATTTTCTCATGGCATAGCTCGCAAATCAGAGAGCTAACTCACATTGTACATTCATTGCAACGAGCTCAATTCAAAAGACAAATCACTTATTTCATTGACAAAGGATTTCGAATTTGAAATCTCCAGGATAAAAATTTCAAGCCTAAACTATCAGACCACCGGAAGGGTCCCATACTCAAAAGACTTGATTTTTATAAAATTTCACTTCTGTTTTTTCCTCCCCTATTTTAAAATAATTTAAATCTTCTGGTTGGCCTTAAATAATGAACTTGTCTTAATATTCTGGCAAAGTTTCAACTTTATCAGAACTTTATTTATATTAATCTCTAGTTTCCGGTCAAATTATATTATTCTACTATAAATATCCTTTTAACATAACTAAGACAACTAGGCAAATTATGCTACTTATTAGAGTATTATGACAGTTCATGGTCTAATTTTTTTGTATCAAAAGTGGTAATGTATCCGTTTGACAACACTACTAATATCTGTTTATTTTGTGTACTTTTGTTAAAATATTAGTAAAAATATCTTTAAAAATTAAAATCAAACAAAAAGGAAATATGGAACTAGATGAACACCAAAAACAAGGGTAATGAAAAGGGCACAGCTAAAAATATAACTGTAAATTGGGTCGGATTCAGGATGGTTTGGATCCTAAATAAATTCAAAGACTGATTTTTATTTCTCCTTAAAAATATTTTTCCCTGCAAGTTAATTAGGCAAAGTCAAATGACTTTTGAAAGACGAATAAAGATTACTGACTTTGACAGCCAAGAAATCCAAGTTAAAATGATCATTGAAGCATTCAACTTTCCTTTTACCAGAGATCTGAAAAGACCATTTTCTTCTCGCAATTTGTAAGTAGTCATAGAAGATCATTATACATTACAAGAAACTCATTTCTCCTAAACCTGTGGCCAAGCCGATTCCATTCCCTCCTCCAAAGTATTTTTATAACAAGGTACTTGGTATGCTTAATATGTCCCAAGAACCTTCATTCCAAGTAAAGAAAGAAAACCTTTCATTCACCAATCAGTCACCTATTTAAGCACACTTCTTTGAGAAAATCCAAGTCCAGGATCTAAAGGAGAAAACCAAACTTTTAAAAAGAGAAATCTAGGTGTTGTCAAAAATTGCTTCGAGTTCTCATCTTGAGTAATGTTACTTACAGATGCAGTAGATGCATAAAGTCTTGAGGAGACTCGAGTATTGTTGAAAGATATCTGCATATCAAAAAACTTTAGTTTTGTTATCTTGAATTTTTTGAAGAACGAGAGTAAAGAAACAAAAGGGCAGCGAAAAGAATGGAAAGACTTCACATTGTCGAACTTGGGAATCTGTAACACATACCTTCGACTGAGAACTTTGTGGGTTAGTTCAAATTCTGCGTTTCATATGGCACGGCACATTCAATCACTTCTTTCAGAGCTTCTGCTCCCAGATTTACAAGTACCTACAACAGTTTGCTTTCAATTTAGTTTGCCCAATAGAAGCAGATGCATTAGCAAATGAATAGCACAGGTCTTGATTTCAGTGGATTGCCAACACCATAACAGAAATTTGACAACATGTTCCTTGAAAATATCTAAACTTGGACACTAGTTCAGGAAAAAGAAGAAAGCCCCATAAAATTAATAGTAATAAATACAATGATGCTTAAGAGGCACTGGGGTAATGTTGTTGTTGTTGTTGTAAATACAATGATGCTTAACCACTAAACTTCAGGGAACTTCTCCAATATTCTAATTACAGTGCCATAATTACTTGATGTGCACCAGATTGAACAACTGACGCAATGCTTGAATATCCAAGGTGCACACGAAATCCCTAAACTAAACACTGACTTGGACAAATGCAGGCCAACCACAAAGTGAACAATAAAGGACCAACAAGTCAGAACACCTTTCTATCTAAAGGAAATTGTGCTTAATGAAAGGAGATCCAGATTCCGTATTATGATGTGGGTTGGGGAGAAGGCCACTCCGCAAAGCTGGCAGTCAGAGTTCTAACTTCTAACAGAGAAACCATTATGGAAAGAGAGCTGAAAGGGCCTTCAAAAAAGAGGGAGAGAGTGATGGGCAGCCTTATTCTATATGTTGCTTGTGAGTTGCCACATACCAGTCTCACAACATTATTGGAGCAAATGCAGGCCATCCGCAAAGTGAACAAAAGGACCATACAGTTTTAATGGGACGTCAACTGCATTTCCTGCTGCTTTTTTTAAAACTTCTTTTTAGAAAAAATTGATCTCTATCTGTATATTGATATATCTACCAGATGAGTAAGATCTGCAAGCATGTTGTTAGTACATGATCAGTGCCTCCAATATCCTTTTCAATTCCTTTTCACTGTCAAAGTTAACTCTGATGCTCAAATACTCAATAGGCTGCCAGATAACTTCTTGATTAAAACCAAAAAAGGGCTACCCAGATAACTAGCCCACTGGTAATGGGAATTGAAATGCAGTTGATCAATCTGCTTCTGTATGGTTAAGGTTAGAGAATCTATATACCTGAGCCATCGCCTAAAGAATTAAATCTCTGATCATGCCCTGAGTTGATAATCAAGCATGTTAGTTTCCCATTCAATTCTGGGCTTTACCTTTATGAGAAACCCTTTCCTTGGTCACAAGTACAGACATGGTAATGGTGAGGGATAAATTGGCCTGTTTAACCTGGACGGTGGTTGGTTAAGCAACAAAGGTACACCACGCATCAGTATATTATTGATGTATACTGGTTGGCTCCCCAAGATGACATTCTAATAAGTTATTTACTCACGGAAATACATGTGGGCCAGATTGACATTAAATGAGTCACAATCCCACAATCCCTAAAAATCTAGCTCTCACAACCCGCAGATCATAACAATTAAGATAAACATTCAAGTCTTTCATATAGTTGTCTAATAGGGGCATTGTTCTTGACCCTAAGTTGAATTTACAGCAGCACCTCTATAAACAATGAAGTAAATAAAGAAAGAAAATTGCACAGAAGAAATGCGTCATCATAACAGAGAGAGAAAGAAAGAAACATGACGTCAACAACCTAAAAGAAAATAACAAGAGCATCACCTCATTCGCATCTTTATAACTGCTTAACTCATCCTTTTTAGGCCAAGATACTTGCCAACACCTGCAAATCAAGCGCAGTCAACTAACTATAAATACTTTCTGACCCGTTAGTGAAGTTTAAGGGGTTTGGGCTGCATTATTGATCGAACAAGTGAAAGCTACAAGTAGAACCATCTGAGTACTATTGCAGCCAACTAAGTTAAATACCACTGATAGACAGAGAAAATAACATTAGGTCTGAGCATGCTGAAAGGCTGTGATTCTCATGCACAGAACGAAAGAAGAAAAGAAGGCATGTCTTCTCATAACTGAAAAAACATAAAATACACTTAACTAGTAAAAAGGTATAATTTACATTATTCTGCATTCTCACCCGATGACATTTGACTCCACCTCCTGAAGGGTGCCACCCTTTCTTGTTTAGTATTCCACTTGCTACATCAATATACTCTATATATATATCTTGGGAACTTTCTTCGAGCCAAGATTAAGAGAAAACACAAACGATAAAAGTTTGGGGTCATGAAAAGTCAAAATGACCCAAACTTCTCACGATGGACTTATGTTTTGTCATTTGACTAATTTGAAGAGCAACTTAGCGGCTACATCAAGCAAGTGCTGTATTTTTATTGGCTCTCATCTAAAATTTGTAATCCATGAACTTTATTGATGACAATGATTATTACCAAACAGCACGGCCTCGCATAATTTAGCTGCACTGACAGGAAGATACATGCAATGGCAAGCCACTAAAAGAACTTCCAGCAGTGGGAGAGCAAAGCTTAGTTGAACTCCAAGTAGAAGTTCAAACAAGAATAGCAAGACTACGACCTTCTTATAACTCCATTAGAATTTGTAAGCCTTTCTCTAAGTCTGACAATGAAAAATGCTTCTAGGCATTGCAGAAATGGAGATAAGTTAGTCCAAACTATGTGGAGCTTATTTACGATAAATTTGAAATTATAACGATTATTGAAGTTTCGACTTCTCGGCTTGTACAATGTTCAGTAACTTGAAAAAAGTGAGTGGAGAAATCATCCACTTAAGAAAGTAGACAACATTTCGGAACACAGAATAAAGCAACACAAAATGAACATATGAGTAAGAGGGAACAAACCTTTCTTTTCCCAGACGGCGGGCAAGCTCTTCAGCCAGTACTTGGCCTGGTAAATCACCATCAGTCGCCAGCACAATGCGGGACGCCTGAATAGAATAAAAATTAAAAAATAAGAAAAGAAAGAACAAGGACATTACAAACATGTCTTTCTCTTAGAGTTATCAGTTCAATACAAGCAACAAGACTGCTACCTTCTCCAAGCACACTTTGCAGTTCCACAGGTATGAAAATCTGGTATCCTGTCTTCAGGTGCAAGAAGAAATATTAAGCTGGAAATATAATCATAGATCTCAAATAATCTAAAATTAAGTGGTAAACCACAGTGGCAACATTATGTCAAAACATTTATCACACAAACCTCTTCCGGTGGTAGCAGTTCTTTGGATGCGATGCTCTGTGGTGCACCATTAGGAACACTGACACAGTTAGGATATCCAGCTTCTTCCACTGAAAGCTTATCTATTTCACCTTCTACCTTTGGTCAATAATAGAGTATCAAATCTAGTCAATAGCCAGAAATACATATCTGAGAAAGAAGAAGTTTAGGAACTTACAATGATGATCTCATCTGCTTCTCTTACATCATCCAGTCCATAAAGTACCTTATCTGTACCCTTCTCCTGGCAATTGAAAATAGAAGTTGATTAATAAAGGCACAACGAAATATGCAAAAATATCAGCTTCTCTGTTCAGACTCTATCCAATTTTCTTCAGATAAATCAATGGTAATGAAAACAGCAGACTGACAGAAAGCTTGAAAGAACTATTGGCATCACAAAACAAACTGTTCAGAAACATTTGTCCAGGGGAAAAGCTAAAGTTATACAAAAGAGTCCCAAACAAAGAAGAGACCAGTTTTTGGAATTGTGGTTAGTGCAAAACAATTGCAAAGTGTCATATATATTAGCACGGCAAACAATCCCCTTGTTGTTGTAAGATACTAGACTGTTAATTTCCGTTCAAGGCTACAAATAATTTTTTTATTAAAAGGTACTTGAAGCAAAAAAATTTGCTCATCGGGGAAATTTTGCAAGACTAGCTTTACTTTAAATAGATGGAAGCATGCATTGCATACAGTTAAGCAGTAATGATACATTATGTTTTCACGTACTTCCCCATTATTCCATGCAGGCAGTTAAGGTTATAACCTAACGAATGAATTTACCTGCCAAAACCTTTTCTCAATAGTCCGATACTTGCAGCCAATGAGCATACTACTCTGCCTATAAGTGAAGGCAATGATGATCTGCAATCACCCAAATATAGAACATAATTCATATCTCTACCCATGATGTAGCCATAAAGTTATTACTTTGCAGTTTCAAAATGAGGTTAATAATCAGATTATCTATCAAACGTTACCTTGCTGTATTCATGTCAATCCTCTCCTACAAATGCATGTATTTACCTTGAACTCTTAGTTGAAAGGAGAGTGCTATAAAAGAGAAACTGAAGATTCTCAAAGTTGTAAAGCTAATGTCTTCAGAGAACTTCTTCAGAAGTTACATTCTTAACCCACAATTGAGTTATGTCCTACTACTATACATGTTAAGCAACTTAAAGAATTTAAAATACGCATTGATATCATGAATGCCAAGAACAGTTGGACGCACAGAATTATTTTACTTCGTATTATTAATCGATGGAATTTGGATAAACAGAATTACTTTTACTTCTTGTTAATAATCAAGTTATATTACCTGATCAAAAAAAAATCTTACTAATAATCAACAGCTCTACCAAATATTGACAAAATAACATTGTCCATTGATATCAGGAATTGCCTGAGCATTTGGATGCACCGACTTAATTTTACTTGTTATTAACAATCAAAAGCTCTACCAAACCAAATGCAATAGCATTGTCTGACCTGATCACCAGCCATTTGCATGACATGATTTCTCTTCAGAGTATCCTTTGATATCATCCTCTCAGAAAAATATGCAGCCAGCTGTAATACACCCAAAAGACATAGGCAATAAACAAAAAAGGGCATCTTGTATCTTTTTACAGCTAAAGCCTCAGTGTCTTTTTGTTAAAATCATCATAGATTTGATTGTCTAATTAAACCTAAATATTTCTTTTTTAAAAAAAAAGGGGTAAAGTAATTAGCCCTTGATATAATTATGCCTATAATGATGAATTTGTGCAATCATAACACAAGAACTGTAAATCAAGTTTAGAGATTAGGAATGCATTGTTGAAAATCTGTTGCCCAGTGCTAAATATTAGATTATAAAATGCTAGCCAGCAGTTTTATTGTACACATGGCAAAAGAAAGTTTGCTTACTATATCACCTAATGGTTCTAACTTCAAGCTTTCTTCTGTAAGTATCCGAGGAAAATTCGTTCTGCCAAGTTGATGGACCCCATCAGATGCCGTGCTGTTGTGTGGGATCTGTGTTCATAATTAATATCCAATGAGGTGATATTATAGCTCTCAGAAATTAATGTAATCAAATTTTAAAACCATAAATTAAACTACCTGGCCTGCCCATCCACATTCAAAATTGAAACACCTCCATAATGCATGATTCCTTGATGACCACAAAATCAAGTTTGAAGAACTCTAGTTGCTTGTAAAAGGAGATCATCAGTGAACATGAGAACTATCGTACCTTTTCGAGGATATATGAAACGATAAACTCCTTTCCATTAGCCTACCACCTTTGCACTGTTTCAGACAAGACTAATAAATACAAAGATAAAGAGAGGTAAAAGAAAATAAACGGGGCTCATATCTGTCTTAACAAAACAAAACAAATATACCCAAGTGTCCACAGCAAACCTCAACTTATTTTTCTGTGACAAGCATTAATTAGCAGAAAATCAAGGTTCCTTTGTACGACTGGAAAACAAAGAAGAACATCTTAAATGTATCTACTCGTCTACTTCTTGTTATATATGAATAAACAAACAGTTAAAAGATTATGTTATAATTGAAGCCTATATATTCATTTTCCGCATTCTCTATTACAAAGAGACAAAAAGTTTACACATAGCTATATCAACCTTAAAATCAGCATTTCATTTCATTATTTCTTATTTTTATCTTGCAGTTCGTCGCCAAATTAGCAGTACAGATGCATGACCATGAAAAGAGAACAATTACCCAACTCTCAGTATTTTCTTTACTAGTGTGTGCTTGCAGGTACAAATTCCAACTAGTTGATGTCACTACATATGGTTAATGGATACCTACCACTTGACAACGCTCATAAAGAGAAAAAGAAAAACTTAATGAAACCAGAAGAAACACCTAATAAAATGTCACATACCTTGGGACACATTAATCTTGTGTATTCTTCAGGGGTAACAGAATTGCAGCATATACCCAAATTTTCCACTTTTTCCTTCAGTTCAGCATAATCATCCACCTCCCTATTTTCATCTCTCCCCAAACTAGCTAGGAAAAGTTCGGAAAAAAAAAAAAGAACTTAAGTAACAAAATAGATATTCAAGCATTTGATTAGATTTACAGTTGCAAGTGTAAAGAGCAGAATCACACTCCAGTTTTTAAAAAAAAAAAAATTGAAAAATGTCTTCATGAAAAATGCTTATGTTTTTGCTCTTGCTCCCCAATATACCCAATTTGTAAATCAAATTTCTTTTTTTATGACCGTGGTTTCAAGCCAACTTTGGCAAATTTCAACCAATTGCACTTGATAACTCCCACCAGGCATAGAAAAGAATCAGGTAGTGTTAATTTTTGTATCAAAATTTAATTCATCGTTTTGCCTGAGAATTCTACGGATACATATTAGGTCAAGCAAAAAAAGGAAAATTGAAGCGAACCTGCAGGTGTGAAGAGCCTAGTAGGAGTAGTAGAAA
>JAPFFP010000046.1:12116104-12131094 GCA_026153255.1 Solanum medicagineum
TATATCAATTGTTGAACTCCTTGACACAAAAATACTCATCCATGTTCTAAGTATGAACACCCTTGACAAAAATATTGGCTCCGCCACTACTAGTGAGACCAAAAACACGTCACAAATTATCTCATCAAAGTATCTAGGTAAGAGTTTGACTCCCACCTATATATGTCTGTGGTTTCCCTACTAGAAAAGCAAGTATGCAAATATAAGCCTTACCTTCCCTTTCCCCTTCCCCCCAATCCCACCCACACCCACACACAAAACATTGCAAAGAAGAAAAACAAAAAATCAGATATAATCTCACATGTTACACTCTTTGATATCCTCATTGGTGTGCTTATAAACACAATCCTGCTCACGACACTCTCCATAGAGGCGAAAGAACCTACAAACAGGCATCCGGGACTTATCATACTGGTGAAGGAAACCACAAGCATCACCCTTCATACACAACGACCGCAGCCAATGTCTACAAACAGTCTGCCTGAAACTTCTACGATTTCCAACAAATGAACCATCTCCTCCTTGCCCCACGCCGCCGCCAGTGGGAGCTACAGCCACAGAAGCATTTGGGGCGGGACCGGTGGTGTTGTGGTCTACGGATTGTATTACTGGTACAGATGCAGTTGGATGTGTTGGCCCGGTGTCTAAGCCACCTTCAAAATCAAAGCTTAATCCTCCTTCTCCATCATCCATTGAGTAATTCCTGTAGATTCTTCTCTGTGTCTATCAACTTTGTTTTCTGCTTGAAAGTGGGATTTATGGAGACATCAGGGTTTTTCAAGTTTTAAACCCCAGGGATTTTGGTTGTTTTGGTAGAGATGGGAAATTGTTATTGTTCCTTAGGAAGGTACAAGTATCATTGCATTTGTGTACACCACCTACTAAGCACAAATTAAATTGAACTTTTGTAATATAAAGTAGTGTGAGGCATCCAAAAAGGAATTTCTAACAAGAAATTGAGAAAAAAAATTAATGTGTTACTTCACTGTTTTTCAAATTACTGAGTACTTAAAATATTTTTTGTTTAGACTATACCCAACTTGATTGAAGAAAATATCGAGAAAAAGATCAAATAATTTTTGGGTTAAAACTCAAAGTTACTTTTAAATTTTCATATGGAGCACTAATAGTTTCTTTTATTACAATATTAGTGCACTTTTGATCTTTCCTCAAGCTTTTGATTATTTTTTAACATTGATTTTGTCTATAATTATATGTCTGGAATATTCAATCATGTTTTTATATATTTAGTAGAAACAGTAATTTCACGTGAGAAAATGTGAAAAGAAAAACACCTTATTCTATTCACTAGAAATATTATTGCAGCCAAAATCGAGAAGTTCATCATGTTGATTTTATGTGTAATAGTGTAAAATTATTTTTTGTTGTTGTCATATGTAAAGTTGTTATTAGTCTAGTTGTAATAAGAGTTTTATTGAATTTAACAAGGTATTTTTTTTCCTCACATTCTTTCCTATGGAGTTATTATTTCTATTGATTATATAAAAAGAAGAATAAACATTTCACACATAAAATTATGGACATAGGCAAAAGCTTGAGGTGTGCTAATATTACAAACATAAGGGACTATTAGTACTCCATGTAAAAATTGAGGGATGACTTTGAATCTTAACCCTATATTAAGGGACTTTTTTTATCTTTTTCTCAAAAAATGTCATTGAGCTTTCGAGCAATATTTTATCTTTGTTGAAATTTTAACCTAAATTTTCATGAGACTCTAACCCACTTTATTGTTCACTAAGTCACATTTTTAAATGAAAAATGTCATTGACTTTGATCAAAATAATTATGGTATATTTAAAAGAAAAGTGGTTAGTAATTCTAAACTTAATTTACTTTCAACATTCCAAATAAGTAATTATTCATCAATAAAATCAATACAAGTATTCAAAGTATTTCTTTTCTGTTCCTATTACCTCCCATCCTTTTCTCCAATAATTTAAATAATATACCATTATTTTTTAGGATTCAAAACTTTCATCAAAACAACCTCCAAACACACGAAAAATAACTGACTTCGTATTACAATGAAATCTCATCTTATTTTGCTAACTCGTTGATGAACCTACACATTTGTTTGCCCAAGTGTAGCTGCACACACTTATTTTCGTTGTGTGGACCATACGTCACAAGTTTCACAAATAAGATTGGGTGGGCTATTTGCCATCAATTCAAGAGCTTATTTTCTGGCAAACCCCAGGATGCTTTGAATTTTTATCCAACATCATCATCTCGTGAAACACACACCTGCCAGAACAACTTAGTAGTGAAAACACCAACATATAAGTTAAACATAGTTTCATGCATAGATGGAGATGAACTTGACAACCTGGTCTTATTAACATGGCAAAGAATATTGGTAAATCATTTTGTCACTTTCTATTCTCAGTACATTAAGTCAAACCGACATATTTTCTTTTTCGTTTTTTAAATGATGAGCTCAACCTCGCCAAAAGTGCAGGTAGATACTTTCTGTTCTAGGGCATTTTTTCATCTCCCTGCTATTCCAAGTTACAATCAAATATTCTGATTACTGCTTCAAATGATTATACATATACATATAAGTAAATAAATAGGTGAAATCACATAAACGAATGGGCGTTCTGTCATCCAGTTGATGGTCACCAGTCAATACCCAAATTTCTTGAGATGAAGAGTTTGTCAATGTACTTAACGACAGTATCACATGAAGCAACATAATTTTGCATCTGTGTTCTTGCGGAGTCCTCTGAAATTGACAGAAAGAAACAAAAAACTCATCAGACAAAAATGAAAAGAAACAATCACTAGAACAGGTCGACTGACCTAGGATCCCAGAACTTTGCAAATGGACTGGCATTAGATAGGATGCAAGGCTCAGACAAGGATGGGTCATGAACCATGAAAATACCTCAGGATTGGATATTAGTGTCTAAAGATTCTGGCCCATAAAAGGGCAACTATCATCTAGGTTGAGAAAGAACAATGAACAACTATTAAGAAGAGCTTGTCAGCATACAAGTAAAATCACTATAGAAAACACAATTTATTCCCGGGACAAAACAAAGTGCAAATTCAGCTCTGACCCCCTTTACCCAACAATTTGGAAGGTAAAACCAGATAAGTAAAGAAACATCAGAGTTGTGTCATTAAGCCTTTTCCCAAGTGTGATAAGAGAAGCGACCAAAAAAACTGATGTTCAGTTTCATGCCAGTATATAGGAGGAAGCTGCTACAATCAGGATTACAATGTCCTAGAATTTCAGTCCATAATTCATTTTTAGCCCAAAACAAATTGTGTCATTAAGAATCTAAACAAATTACTCAATGCATTGGATAAAGCCAAACCAATTCACTTCAGAATTTTTAAAAAAATTGATGTATCAAAACGATACATTAGACTTAAAAAGTTGCATTTCAGGGTAGGTGAGTTGTAAGTTGAGTCAGAGGTATGGGAAATAAGCTGAACTGCACACTCACCATCTTCATTAAGCTTGATCATCAGCTGTTGCCGGCTGGGAAGGGCATACATTCCTGCAGACACAGCTTTCCTGATGGCCCATCCATGGTATGGAGCAAACACTTGTGTATATGCTTTTGATGCTGGATCCTTCAAGGAATTTCCTCTGCCAAAGACAGCCACCAAATTTGAACATCAAATATGGATATCAATGCTAAAAACAATAATACTCGCTAGAAAAGGTCTGATAGAACTAGTAAGTAACAATACACTTTATCAAACAAGAAGTAACTGATAACATACAAATACTACAAATCTCATAGTACTACAATAACACCTCATGTGATTTTCCTACTTCTGTGCACCTGAAAAGAATGAACAATCAAACTAAGAGTTTGAAACTCATCCCATTTATAGTCAATTCAGCCACCAGAAGGGCAGGTTCATGTGAATATCATCACTGTGTCAAACAACTAACTTGCAGACTATAATAGAGCTCCATGATATTGTACGACTTCCACGCACCTTAAAATCAACAAGCGAAATAAAATTTAAAATTTAGTATCTGATTAATCATAAACATCAACCAATGATAACAATTCTCCAACTACATGGTAAATTCATGTGAAGATCCATCATCTTAAGCAAAAAACTGACATTTCTCACACAACGAAAGGTGACACACCCATGAACTTCTCTGGCACCATCCTTCATAGATCATAAAATCTTCTGATCGGCTTATTTTGGGGAGTAGTCATGTTTCAAAGTGCTAGCATGAATTTCACTCCTACTCCACTCATTCCCCTTTCCAAAAAAAGGACACATTACTGCTTCTTTGGCAGGAAAACTAGGTATCAATAAGTTCCTCTGATCTACTATTTCCGCTGTGATCTTCAAAACCCATGCTTCCAGAACCATTACACCACCAAGCTAACAAATTCGTCAAACAGCCAAGTTTCCAGGTACACTTAAGCACCAAAGTAGATGACCCAACTCCCTCTGGCACCCTGATTCATACAAGCTGTCAAATGTAATACGCCTTACAGCTTCCACGGTCCAATCAAATGTTCCCTTGTTTTCTATACAGATCTCTATTAATAACTAAAATGACTTTGCCCATTATGTCTGTTGAACACAACATTACATGACCAAACAACTTCATGTAAAGAGATGCATCATACTTTAAGAACAAGCATTACTTGGAGAATTAAGATATTTTGTAGATCATGGAACACGGAATCTTAATCATGTTTTGGTCTTGGACACCCAAAAAATCAAATAAGGAAATGCACATGATCATGAGTGGGAGAATGCCTAAAACTCTTGTGGAAAACATAACCAGATGTGTCGACTTCCAATTTCACCCTCAATATATGATAGAGGTACCAATCATCTGTACATAAACAAGACAATATGTTTTGTACTTTTTAATATCTAAACTTTTCTTTTTAACTCAATATCTTAGGGACCAAACATATAAAGTTTCCTCGCAGACACATATAGGAGAAAATATCTTCTGATTTCACTCCTGCCAATCCATCATCCGATGGTCAAAGCTTACTTTTTGAAGTTACAGAAAAGAAAGCCAAAGTCCATGAAGACATGCTATAACAGCCCAGTAACACATACACTCATTGCTAAGCCAAAAAGGCAATTGCACATGTTGGTTTAAAGTCTTACCCTTGTGGTTCAGTGGGATTCCAACAATACCTTTGGGTTAACTCCAGCTTGCCAGTGAGAAGCTTGTCAAACCCTTCATCCCCCCTCCCCCACTTTACCCAACAACTCTGTCAAGGAATATAGTGATGTTGGAAAACCACCTTTTTTATGGCATATCTTTTTCTTAATTACTACAATTTTGTTTTCCCTTTTCTTTTAGGCTGCGGAGAAAAAGTAATAATTCTTATATATGACATGACAATCTCTTGTTATTTTGCTTTTTTGTACTCCTTATTTCAAAAGCTTGTGTTTATACGTCTATACTACTTCGGAAATAAATGAAAAGACCAAAAATGTTAATTCTCTTTTGGATTTGTTAATATTGGAAGTTCAATTGTTTTCTTCTCTCCTTGGAGCGGATACACTTGAGCCGAGGGCCTTCCGGAAAGAGCCTCTTTATCTCCATGGGTTAGTGGTAAGGTCTGCATACACTCTACCCTCCCCAGACCCTACTTTGTGGGATTCACCGGGTATAGGTATGTTGTTGTTTTAATATTAAAAGTTCTGGAATTACTCACAATAAAATGCTATTTCCAATCTACTCATTTTTGGGGCCGTCTTTCTTTTCATGACATAAACATCAAAAGCTCAGCTCCTTATCAATAAGAGATAAAAAAAACACTAAAAGTTATAGCTTTTTCTTCACTTTGTTACAACTGATCGGGAGACCAGAGCTTTCATGCTTTTGGTACTCTTTGATGCAATGCCGGTTAACTTAGACTTCCATGAGTCTGCAAGCCTGGAGTAGAGGATAACGCTTACAACATAAAGCAATAATCTCGACAAAAGGATAGAAAGACTGAAGTTGAGGAACTTGCTACTGAATGATCAAACCCATTACATGAGTGTAAGGGTCAGTGTTAGTAAAACCAATCACTTAAAGCAATAAAGCATTATCAAGCTTCAATAAATGTACGCTTCAAACAATGATGTGCAACACGATCCTCAGGAGGAGCAGTGGATTATGTGATCTGTCTTTCAAGGAGTTTGATCTATATTATCATTATTATAAATTGGATGCAAAAGTAAGTTGACTTAATTGTAATTTGATTATTATAACACTAAGTCATGAATGTTTATCATTTTAAATTTAATATAACTTGTACACTTCACTTCAAAGAAATGTATAGTTCCCTTCTCAATTTTCGCCTCAAGCCCCATGGAGTTTTTTATGTTTTCGCTTTTAAATTCTGGTAAAGATAAAGTCGTGCATCTAAATGATTTCAGAGCTCTACATATCAAAACAGCAAAACAGAAAGGTTAATAATAGAGGAAACAGATAATAAGCATACTCTGCGGCTAGAATCTGCTCGAACAAAACCTTGACCATATCCAGCCCACGCTTAACTCTTAACAAGTTCCTTGTATGGCTACCTGCCGTTCTCACACAATTTGCTTGAATATCTTGATCCATCATCTTGTGCAACGTTGTAATAGACTTTGATGCTTCTGCTAGATCATCCACCTGCGGTCACCATTAATAATTGTCTAGTCACTCAATCAACCATATCTTTTTGTAAATTTGCATGTACCTTAAGTCCTAAACACATAGAGTCGTATGCACAATATATGCTACCAAGAGCATGCACGACCAAAGGAAAACCTACTACCAGTGGATGAGGACCAAGTTTTTTGCTGTAAGATAAATCCACAGTTGGAAAAACGTTGCATGTAAGAGGAACAATATACCACTGTGTGCATATCCACAAATATAGCCTAGATTCCCCACGAAAGGCCTGTAAGACAAGTGATCAAATGAATAAATTTTATATGATCACTGTAATTCATTACTCCTTCCCACAATTTCTGGCCCAGTACACTTTAAATAATCAATTTGACCAATTTCTCATTGAACTTGCACATAACTTTATACGAAAAAATCAAAACTGAACGCTGAACAACTACATAAAACGTACGATCAAAAATTCTCCAATTTAATCTTCGAAAAGTAGAAAATGGCAAGCATTGCGGTTTACCAGCTTCCACATAAGTATTGCACAGTCAATATGTTCACAACTCAAAATTATTCATCAGAATTTAAAGAATCCGCAATCGAATAGCAAGTTGAATTATAAAATTATACTATTGATAATCGCAGGGAAGGGGTGATGATAACCTTAGCAACGTAATCGAGCTCGGCAAACTTGAAGGCGATACCGAGGCAGCGGAATAGAGGAGAAACCAAAGTGCAAGCGTGAGAAAAAGGAGCTACTTCCATCTGAGCAGCTTCATCTAGGGTTTGAGAATTTAAAGTGTTGGCCAGGTCTTTGAAAGCTTCCGCCATTTTCCTAAGGGGCTTTTCCTGAGCTGCGTGGTTCGCCATTGAATCGGCACCGTGATGTCGCCGGAAACTTTTTGTGATAATGTCGGTCCGGCCACAAGATATATTGCGTGACGACCGTGAAAACAAATCTACTTTGGGGGTTGAAAGTTATTCTCGGAATCTCCCTCTCGTCAAATGCGCACTGATTTTGAATTTTTCTTTTTTTTTGAATATAACTAAAAATGATCTTTTTCTTTCTTTTTCGGCACATTATCACGATTATATGTTTTTAGAAAGAAAAAAACAGAGGATTTTTTTTAAAAAGAGCAAATACTACGTGAAAAAGAAAAAAGTTACAATTACAAGTATTTACGGGATAATTTAAGTTGGTTATTAATGAAAACTAAAATCAATCCAATCTAATCAGTTTTTAAGTTCTCAAATCAAAAGAAATTAGTTATATTATACATTTATCAATTGGGTTGTTATCAATTTTGATTTGATTTGATCGGATATTCGGTTATTAATTATAAACCAAAACAAAAGCAATGGTACATCCAAAAATCGAGAAAAGAATGACAATAATTCATTTAAAACGGAAAATAGTTAGATCAACTGATATTATAGAACTTTCAATCATTAAATTTAATATGAATAAAGTTTCAAAATTTATCATTTTGACCTATAAGGAAGAGACAGTAACATTTCTAGTCCCATCGATAATTGACATAGGCATTCATATATATGAAATCAGTAAGATAAATGTTATTATCTTGAACATTTGTACTTTTCATAAATAGATTAAAAAGAAAATTTGATGAAAACATATATAAGATCTTTAAAATTATTTGTAAAATTAATATATTATGTGTGTATAATTATAAAATATATGTATATAATTTATCGGTTCGATTTGGTTAATTTCAAGCTTTATCCGCCATAAAAGGACCGAGCCATAATAAATGAGAAGCTATCCGACTCAACTCCAACATAATGACTTGGATAAAACCTAAGCCAAACCAAACTTTATCGTTTTTTTTTTTAAACTAAAACCAAATCAAACTCAAACAAAATTATTTAGTTCAATTTTTGGTTTCGATCTATTTTTATCCAACTCGTGAATATTTCTAATTGTAGTTTGCTAAAATTATGATTTGTAGCATGGAAAGAGGAGAGATATAAGTCGTATTTGTATATTTACTTGATATGTGTATATATATATATTAAAGATTATATCTGTATAACTACTAGATAATAGTATCTATGTAAAGAATATAATGTACATCAATGAATCAAACAGTAATAACAAATATAATTTGAATCTAAATACAATTTGTAGTAATGAGTACAAATTGTATCAAACTACATTTGTATCACTGATGAGGATCGGTATAGTGAATTGAAAAATCAAATTTGTGTTCAAATACAATTTGCATCTGAATATAATTTGTATACAAAATAATATGTATCCAAATGTATATGTATTTATATTTTGTACCACTAAAGAAGATTTACATAGTTGAAATTTTATCATTTGTATACATGTAAACGATCGTTAACATTTATATTTGTATAATCAATTGTTATAGTTTGTAGAGAGGGGCAAAAAGAGGCGAGAAAGGAGTAGGGAGAGGAGAGAGAAATAGGAAGTGAAAAAGAGTGAGGAGAGAAAATAACAACAAAATTCTACCTATAACTATAAGTTGTAATTCTTTCAAACTATAATGATATATTCGTAAACTTGGCAATTGGGCAAGTTGGGTCAAATTTGAGCGGATCATACAGGTCAACACCAACCCAACTTGGAATTGCTTAGATCGAACTGAATTGGGTCAAAACTTGTTAAGTAACGGGTTATACAGTGGGTCAATACTCAACCCGACCCAGCTTTTACTAAGTTTTACTTATTTTATTTGTTTTTTTTTTAAATATTTCAGTACTTAATTAAATTGTATTTTTTAGTTTCTGACTATATAAAACATATCAATTTTTTTTTAAAAGAATGTGTTTTAAATATATTTTGACAAGGCCACTATCGAGTTAATTCGAGTTGCATATCAACTTAATTTTAAACGAATTGAGTTGAGATGGGTTGAGCTAATAAATAACTTGTCTAAACTTCAATGGGTTGGGCGGGTTAGATTTTAATTTTGTCATCCCTAATATATTGTAAACACATATCATGTGTTTACCTAATTACATAATTTATTCGTAAAAACTGCTTTATTTTTTTAAAAAAAAAAAAATCTTGCTAAAGTGTGTGTGTGTATGTGGCAATGAAAGGGTATTTCACAGTATATTATAAATACTAGGTTAACTCTGTGTCCTGGCTATTGCTACGATGCAAATAGCCTATTCGAATACTGTCATAACTTATATAAGTGTCAAAATAAATGTTATTAGCGAAGTTACATTAATAATATCTCATGATTAAGGAGTGAATCCTTTTCAAACCACGACACTTTCTTAGAGTTATGACCTTTTTACCAGTAAAACTTTCTTTTAATTGAGAAAATTTATTCTTCTAAAGTAAAACATAGGACAATTTCAACACAAAATATTGAAATTTAAACAATGAAATTTGATTAGTCCAAACTTCATATTTTCTAACTCAAGGAAGAACTACTGGAGTTTGAAGTTTGAAGTTTGAACTGATAATATTCAAACTCCTTTAACTTCTTTGTTTAATAATTTATCATGTTTTAGCTAAAAGTAAAATATTTTATTTACACACATAATGAGTAATTAAATATTTTTTTATTTCTTTTTATTTGTATAATTTTTTCTTAAAAGTCAAATGATATTAACTTTGATTAATATGTTAAGATGTATTTTTTCAACATATTAATTCAAAAGATTAAAACAAAATTTGTAGAACTTTTTGTATTATCTATTAAATTTTAAATTTTTATTTTAAAATATTAAATTAATTCTCAAAAAATGTGGGAAGAAGTAATTAAGAAACCAATTTGGATGGCTAAGTGATTGGACTTGTCGTTTTCTTACCGCCCATTCATTCTCAATATTCATGTGGAGATATGCTAACGTCCCACAATGATTTAAATATTGCCAATAATTAAACAAAATTTATATTTATACTTATACCAAGTAATAAGTACAAAATTCCCTAACAATAAATTATAATGTAAACTCTCTACCAAGAATTAATAACGAATAAAAATTAGGTGAGAATATCAGAGAAATTATGAATATGGGACGTGAAGCTCTCATGTCGAATAGACAAACAAAAAAATGCATTACTACCCCTGTCTCATTGTCCAAAAAAAAAAATTATAATGAGTTGTATTATTTTATTCGTTTCAAATTATTTATCGTAATTTTTTAAAATAATTATTTTAAATTAATTTTTATTTTAATACTAAAGATAAAATTAATATATTTTCTCGTTTTATTTTTACTAGTAGTTATTCTGAAAGACTAAAAATGCCCCCATAGAGTAAATATTTAATATAAATATATATTTTAAATAATTATAATTAATATTTTTCAAAGGCATATGTATAAAATTAAATTTAAAAAAAAAAAACTATGCATCATTTGAGACGGATGATTTTTCATCAACAGGTAAAGAAAAAAAGAGACTATTTAGTACTTACTTTTGATACTAATTCAAATTATGTTGTTGTGTCACATGAAGCATAACTATACTCATTTAGTATACTCTAAGGACGTCCTCGATATAATATTGACAATATTACAAAGATAAAATTTCAGTAATTATCATTTACTAATTTGAGTTTTTACGAAATCAATCTCCTTTTGATCATATCAAAATATGTGAAGCTCAACATATCCAAAGGAAAAAACGTTAATTTGCTGATATTATTACCGGTAGGTGTCATTTAAGAAGGGGAGTTGGCAAAATGTACTTGCCAAAAGGACAAAAATAAAGTGTGTATATTTAATGTTTACCAGCCTTCCAATAAGTTTTATCACGTTCTTTTGGAAAGAACAAATATTCTCATTGTACTTGAGGCAACTTAAATCTTTTATTTAAAACTTGGCTATTATGAGTAGTATCATATCATATTAGAAATTTGATTCCGTATGATAAGCTGGCCAAATAAGTAGTAGCATAAAAAAGTAAAGTTTGAGAAGTTGGCACCTGTTGGCATATCTGTATCAATCGGATCAGTTCGATTCAATTTTATATATTATTAATTTAGATTATTAATTTTTTAAATATGTTAAATTAATAAGATGTAGTTTTATCAACTTTTGATTTGTCAATATTTGATCCTTAGCGGTTCGATTCTCAATTTATAAAATATTCATAAAATACGTACATGGCTTCTACTATATTTTGGCGCAATCAGATAGTAATATAATTTGATAGAATGTTCATAATATAGAAATAGTAGTAACTAAAATAAAAAGAATTATACAAGTATAGTACAAATAAAAGAGTTTATTTTTGTAAACTCAAGTCACTGTGATGTGTGAATTGAAAGGTAAAAGACAACAATAATAACCAGTAAGATAGTAATATTAATATTAATATTTAATATTTATTTAACGGCAAGGTAATAAATTACTACTATAATCTTAATGGATTATCGCATAAACCCGATAACCTAATATTAAAAAATTAAAATTAAACCGATAACTCGATAATTTTTTATAGAATAATTAAATATTTATTGATCCAATAATCATAAATCAATAAAAAAAATTTCAATTCGTTTTATTAATTGGTTTAATTTTTTGCGAACCCATATATACAAGTTTCATACTACAAAATTTATATCTCACAAGTGGAGAACAAAATAATCATCAAAATAGCTTTAAATTTTAGAATTTCATCTTTCTCATGAAAATTTTATTCGTTTACTTTCTCAAATTTATGATTAAATGGGACCTTAAGGGACCACTTGTCCATAAATCTTGTGTCATGAAATTAAAACTATTTCAGTAAGTGTAATTAATCATATTGGTTCATTATTTTATGTCCAAGTATCTTTTTTTTTTAAAAAAAAACAACTAAATTTCAAATATTATCAATTTTTTAAAAAAATATTGATCGTTTTATTGCACTTATTAGGTTTATGTGAGTCACCTTTGTAATATTAAGAGATTATGTGACCCATTTTATGATGAAATAAGAATGTATGCTAACCACTTTTGTAACGAGAGATAAAATAGCTCTAAATCTCAAAGTGAAGGAGTATATCAAGTCTTTTTTCCTTGATTAGTTTTTTAAAATTTTGATATTTAAACGTGGATGTCATTATTTAAAGTAAAGATCCATTTGATTACTAGATAAGGCTTAATCTAACGCATGAATGATCAAGTTAAAGGATTATTTGGTTACTGGTTAGAGAAATACAGGTATTATTTATCCAAGTTTATGTGAGAATTAGTTATGAAGATATTAATTTGGTCCAATTACTTTTATAATGTCACAACCCCAAAAATATGAGTAATGATTACACCTATACACCGAATCAGATAGGTAAGTCAACCCAATAAATTACTAATTCAATGTAATAAATAAAGTGGAAGATATTAACAAATGAATACCCTCGACAAAAGTCTCTTATAAGTACGAAATGCGGAAAGCTAAAATACCACCCAAGATTTGGTGTCATAAGTACAAGAGCTTCTAAAACTGTGAAGCAAGTCTGAAACTAAGATGACAAATCTAAACATAAAAAATATCCTGTCTGAATATGAAAAACAGAATGACTAAAAAGATAGATGGAGGTGCGGACTGCTGAATAGTCAAGCAGCTCACCACAACTTCAGGATAATCCAAGCTTGGACTCAAACAGCTCCACGGAATGCACTTGTACTCGGAATTGAATCTGCACCACAAAAGAGTGCAACAAGCGTAGTATGAGTACGAAATCACATGTACCCAGTATATCTCATTGACCAACAACGAATAAGTAGTGACAAGAGTATATATATTAAAAAATCATCTTCTAATTTTGTAAGTCCGTACTATATTTTACAATCAAGTGTTATAAAAATAGGAGTAATCACATATCACATGATGTCCAACCCCAATAAAGCACAATCAACACGAATAAAGGGTATAATGAGATGCAACGCAACACCATGAAATGATATATCTCAAATGTCAGGTCATCTCCAAAATGTATATACACAATACCTCTCGGGAATACGTCAAAGGTTCGTGACCCATGGGGGACTCGCAAGGTCTATGTGCCGACAAGGACAGTCTCTATGCTGTGCGGACGATCTCAACGCACTATCATAAAATCAACCATCCCCAGCACGGACAATCTCCACGTGCCCAACTTAGTTATAACAGTGATCTCAACACACACTCAATCTCATGTCAATCCATATGCACCATATAACGTCAATAATATAGGGATGGTAATGCACCACAATACAACAAATATTGGTACAACATGTAGTCACTTTAACTATCACAAATATACGGGTTCAATAAAGAAACACAACCACATAAAGAAACTAAGTTATACTACATCAGCTAATGCTCAAATGCTTTGGCATTCTTGGATTACAATCCATCATCTATAGTAATAAACTTTCCCTTTATAACACTGGTACTTGCACCAATGCCCGTCACACCATTGGTACGAGACCCCCATCTTTCACCCTGACCCATTCTCTACTTTATTATTTTAATCTTAATTTAGAAAAAAAAAAACGTCCTTCAACGAAGTCTAAAAGTCTTAACATACCTCAATTGCCGAATATGCGTCACAAATACTCAAGATTTTGCCTTGTCCTTTCGTGAATCTTCTAAACGTTCCCAATCAATCAAATATGCAGTATTGGTAAATAAACTGATTTGTAGCCATCTATCTATATTGTTGTACTTTTAGCTCAAACTCCAAAAATCCATCTAAATCTTATAAATAAATTTTCAAAATTTCAAGCTTAGGATTAAGTCTTATAAACCCTTCCAATAGTATAAATCTAAGGAGATTCACATAATACAATACATCCAATATTTTATTATCTATCTTAATTTCATCAAACCTTAATCTAACGACGAATAATAGTTGAGAACCAGCCAATTAGTTGCGCAATTAGCAGTTTCAAATTGGCACAATTTGTTTGATATACTGACATCCAAACTTACAAACAAATGTTAATTTAGTGACCCAACTCTTCCTGCAACATGAACTTTCTTGGCGCTACATTTTTTCTGCATTCTTTTTTCTTTTTCCCACCTTAGTTCCATATAATCATCGCCCTAAAGGACCCACCAACAATTAATGTTCCAAACATACAATCCTACTAATTTAATAAGTCAATTTCATGTACAACCGCCATCCTTGCCAATGGCACACAAGCACTAGACGTTACTACCCTATCACCCTTACTACTTAAATATCTACAGAGCTATTTACACCAAACTAAAATCATATATGTTTGATCTCATTGTCGATCACTCCCACAGACACATTAACATATCTCAAATAATTATAGCTGTTAATATCACTGATCTCTTTTCCATCAATCTTGGATGGAGCCAAAGATTCACTATTTTTTGGCTTTGGGTATGATGGAATAAAGCAAAATGGCT
>JAPFFP010000046.1:12141217-12158449 GCA_026153255.1 Solanum medicagineum
AAACCATCAAGGTCTATCCTGCAGTCATCTTTTGGGTTATGTGGAATGGAGGAAACCACAGCTGTTTTGATAGAATATTAACTCCAACTCAAGCCCTGAAAGCTAGATGCGGAGTTGTTTTTTTAGCTGGAATTTTCTTTCAACTGTTAATGGCATGAACAGTTTTTTGCCATCTAATCTGTGATAGAATGGAATTTCCTGCCAATCTACATTCTCCAGAAAAAGTTTTTGTTTGTGAGTGTGTGCGTGCGTGTTTGTTTGTTCTATCTTTGTGGATTGCAGCTTGGAGCTTGAAGAGAATATATGTTGGTGGTGCTGAACTTAGCTTGATGGACATTAGTTCAGTGACACAATTATAGTGTTTGATGTTTGGAAACAGGATAATGTGTGGGAATAAGACAAAGAAGCTAGAGCTATAGGGTAACCTCACATGATTGTGTTCTCAATAATTTTTTTCATGTATAACAGAATAGAAGAGAACTTGAAGGAATTCCATGACACATATCAAGAATACAGTGTTGATTTTGCTTACTCTTGGAGCATAATGCCTATTACTTGTTGCATAGCTGATTGGATGAGATTCTTCGGATGTAACTTTTCTGTTTAGTGCTCTTATGATCTAGTGCTTGTACACCGGGATATTCCACTTTTTGTTTATTGAAGAAAGGGATCTTACACTGATAAATGGTTGGATTCACTGTTTATTTTTTCGGCCGGTGTACAAAGATTATACAGTAATCATACATGGTTATACACATATGGCATATTATACATGGATTTATACATATATTATACATCAGCCAACTATTTTTAGTTTAAATGGTAGAATGGACGACTATTTGTGGTAATTCTTCTTTATACATAAAGTACAAGTAGAAAAAAGAACTGAAGTATTCTTGACGTATGCTTGGTTTCAAACATACTTGCTTAGTGCATTTTATCTGTGTACAGTTAAGAGTGCACTAAACCATATTAGGTTATCATCTTATAATTTTGTATAATAGAGCTTTACTCTTTGTCTTCTCTCAGAGATATGACAAAATGCTTATGCCATTTTCAGTTTTAATGTTTTTATCTCTGTAATGCTTTTTTTGTTTTTGTATAACCATAGTGTTTGGGCTAGCTTGCACACACCTCGACTAATTCATTCTCTATGCTTCTCTCTTCCACAGATTCAACTTTTCGCTTTCTACTTGAGCAATGGAAGGAACAACTTCCTCAAGGATTCCTGCTCGAAGAAGCCTTTATTGACCGTCCATTTGAGGAAGATGCTTGCTATTGCCACTTCAATTTTGTTAAGGATGAATCTGAGAAAACTGATTCAGATATAAACTTGAAATACCAATGGTTTATAGGAGAGAGAACTCCATCAAACTTCTTAGAAATACATGGTGCAACGAGGGAGGTAATAGTGTTTAGCTACTCTATTTGAGGTTCGGTGTTTCTATATCCATGAGACATCATTATATGATTTTAGTGTCTTATGATCAGTTCTATTGGCCAAAGCATGATGACATTGGTAGAATCTTGAAAGTTGAGTGTACCCCAAAGCTGGGAGAGACGGAATATCCCACTATTTTTGCAATATCTTCTCCAGTTTCACCTGGTATGCTATTTCTTTTTTGTACATAGGAAATAACAAAATAATGAAGCGACTTATCAGTAAAAAAGAGTTAATGTTGAAATGACTACTCCCTCTTTATCTGAGATATTTGAAAAATATGAAAGATTGAAAAATGAGTTTGTGCTTGATATAGAACTTTCCTGTCTCAAAAAGAATGGCACTATGATTATTTGGGAAAGCAAACAGTTTTATCTTCGGATACAAAATTTTCTGTTTTGGTTTCTAAACTCTAGAAGATTTAGATTTATGTTACTCTTATGTAGTTTCACTAGATAAATATGTAGAATTGATATTTAATTTAAAATAAAAAAGAAATTGATATAGGCTGTTGCATTCAGATTGAGTATTGGATCCTTTGACCCTTCACCAGATCTATGCTCTGTTATTATTTTTGAGACAGTGGGAATAGTTGAATTGCAAACATGTGTTTGAGAAATTTTATGTCAATTTCTGAATTTGTAAACTTATTGGTTGCTAATTTATGCCATGTCCAATATGGCATAGGAAGAATGTTAAGTGCTTGGGCTATGTTAATGAGAATCAAACAGGGATTATTGAGAATCCTGCTAGGCCTTGTGCATTTTATGTACTCTGGTCCAACTATCACAACTAGGAGCTGCTAAGGTGCTACATTTTGCACGTGTCTTATCAGAAAAGGAAAAAAAGAAAAAAAAATCCCATTTGTCATATTTTAAGCACCTGTTAACTGCAATTGCTTGTCCAAAGAAAAAATCCCATTTGTCAGATTTTAAAGCACCTGTTAACTGCAATTGCTTGTCCAAAGAAAGTGTGCGTATTTCATATTATTAAGAACCAATTAAGTCTCTCAATGCAAAGAGGTGTTGTTCTGAATTCTTTTTATCAGTATAACTAACAGTTAAAAAATACTGAAGCATAAATTGGCTGAAGAAGGTATATCCAATCCTTTACTGATATATTAAGAAATATGCATTATCTGTTGCCTCTACCATCTTCTGTGGTTGGTGTTTCTGCTGAATTCTTTCTATTTGCATGTCGTACAGTTAGGTAACTGTCTTTTGATTTTCTATTGGCTGTCAGTTATATCATCTTTTGTTCTGTTTCTTGTTCCATTTTTCATTTTCTATTTTTTTGGGTAAGGAACTGGACGTCCGAAAGTGTTGAAGATTGAAGTATGTGGAGATTTAATAGAAGGAAATATAATTCGAGGCCTTGCAGAAATTGCATGGTGTGGTGGGACCCCAGGGAAAAGCATTTCTAGGTGAGATGATCATCTTAAATTGCAGCCATAACATTCCTCAAATTTTGAAAATCTTAATTTTTCTCGAAAACCTTTTCTGTGTAAAAGTAACTTTGTATTCACACGAAACTCATCAACAAAAGATGATGAGGAGCATTTTACAATCCACAATGGTGTGTGCACTTTCCTCAGTGAGGATTACTCAAACAATACTTCACAAGTTACCCATGAAGTCAACTATGTCTAGTGTATTCCCTACCATATCTTGTTTACACCAAAAATAAAGTAAACTAAGGCACTGAATTCTAATCTTCTGGCCGTTGGTACCTTTGCCTTGATAACATCTTGAATTTCTCTCATTCCACAATGTCCACTAGACACAAGCTGGGATGGATCTCTACCAATCTTCATTGGCTCCTCTTCTGCCATTACCTTTCTAGCAGTTGAGTAAATCCATAGTAGACTTGGGGCATTACCCAACTGACACGTAGGATACAAAGGAACATCTTGATTGCACATATAACACCTTGAGCAAATTTGGAAACCTGTTCTTGCACTTAACGTGTTAGGCATGCTTGTCTTATCACTAACCAATTAAAACAAGCTACTTTGAATGGGCTTTTAACACTTCAAATTAGCTTCCAGGCCATACTTTTGTGTTGACTTTTGTTCCTCCATCAGTAGCAAGACTTCTCTTTGAAGGCCCCTTTGTTATGCAGTGACCAAATAGGCTTGTTTGCACTAGTGGCAATACCTGGGAAACTGCTCAAAACTTGGAGAAATCTGGCCATGTTTGTTGCTTCCCAATCATTTAGTGCTCTTCTAAAGATTAAATTCCAACCCTAGGGACTCCACACTTGTGAGACTAAGGCATTCCTTTGTGAGCTCAAAATGTAAGGATGGGGGGAAAAGACTTCTCAAGTTATCTTCCCCCACCCAATGCTCACTCCCATGGCAGAGCCAGGATTTTTACTAAGGAAGATTCAAAATCTGAAAAAGTAGACATACGAACTAGTTGAAGGGGGTTCAACAATTACTATATATACATAAAAAATTATTTTAACTATGTATAAATAGTATAATTTGTCACGGAAGGCGGTTCGGATGACCCCCCTTAACCAAGGGGTAGCTCCATCCCTGGCTTACTCCAGAATCAACTTTCACTCCATTATCCGCTTGGAAGGAATCGTTGTAAAATTGATGCCACAATTTCCTGATGGTCTTTTAGACACTGCATCCAAAAGGCGCCCATGACCTCCTTAGTTGCCCACTGGCTTTGCAAACCATATTTATATTCATTAAACCTTCTCCACAATGCCATATTGTCTGTGCAAAACCTCCAAAGCCACTTTTGAAGTAATCATTCATTTTGTATACTGAGTTTTTTAATGCTGAAGCTCCTTTGGTTTCTATTTAGTGTCAGTGACTCCACTTGACCAAATTATAACCTCCTTTCTCCTTATTTCTTTGCCGTAGAAGGACCTTGTAATCTGTTAATTTTCGTCTCAATGCTTTTGGGTATTGGAAACAAGCTCCTTAAGTATTTAAAAAGAGCATCCATCTCAGATTTGATAAGGGTCAACCTAACCTAGTGATAGGTATTAGCTCTTCCACCTTGGTAGTTTCTTATCACACTTTTCCTTCCTTGCTCCATATTTCAAGTTCTTTATTCGTTGAACCCAATTGCATTCCAAGGTATTTGGTGGGAAGTGATGCTATCCGACATCCCAGAGTCTTAGCCAAGAGTTCTAAATTATTCACTTGGTTAACATGAAAGATACAACTCTTGTGCCAGTTGGCATGTAACCCATAAATGCTTTCGAAAATTTGTAAGGATGCCTTTTATATGTCTGATTTGGTCTAGTTCTGCATCACAAAATACAAGTGACTCATCTGCTTAAAAAAGGGTGAATAATTTCCATAGCACTGCCCTTATTTGCCTGAGAACAGAAACCTTTGATCCACCTGTTGCCTTTGGCTATTCTAAGCATGTGATCTAAACCTTTCATAGCTAGAATATATAAGAATATGAGATCACCTTGTCTAAGCCCCCATTTGATAGAATAATTCCTTCAGTGCCACCATTAATAATTGTTAGAATAAGATTAGGAATAAGAACTGGAACAAGAATAATATATATAATCCGAACAAGAATAATATGTACAATCGTACTTAAGTAGGGAGAGGAATAGTATACTGAATTCTACTTTGAAAAGGATTGTATTGTAGTGTCCTAGTTGGAAAAGAAGTCTAATGTAGTGTTTGTAAAGGTTCTCAATGTAATAATGTAGATGTAAAATTCAATAATATTCTCCTCTAATATTTTCACAATAATGAGGGAGAATTTGACATTGGAGATGCAAAATCTTATCCAACTAATCCATTTGGTGCCAAACCCCATCTTCTATGACTTTCAGTAAAAAAGACCAGTTGAATGAACGTAGGCCTTTTCAGTATCCAGCTTGCACATTATTCCAGGGGTCTTCAATCTCTCATAGAGTCTACCAACTCATTAGCCCAGTAGGGCTGCATCCATAATCTGCCTACCCTTCAAGAAGGCCATCTGGTGCTCATCAACAAGCTTCCCCATAACTTTTCATTTTCTTCGTAATCAGTTTAGAGATAATATTATACACTTCGCCTATCAGATTGATAGGTCTGAAATCCTTTAGCTCTTCTTTTCCTGGCTTCTCTAGTATAAGTGCTATAAGAGTAGCATTAAAAGATTTCTCAAAAATTTCATTCAGATGGAAGTTCTGAATTGTTTGCATTAAGTCATCTTTCAAAATGCTCCAGAATTTCTTGAAGAATTGCATTGTAAAACCATGAGGTCCAGGTGCTTTGTCACCATTACATTGCTTAATGATATTAAGCACCTTGGTTTTAGTAAAAGGTCTCTGTAACCATTCCTGTTCCTCGTGTAATTCTAGGACATCCCTGCATCTCAAAAGATGGTCGCCATGTTTCTTATTCTGAGTAGAGTCTGCTATAGAACCCTGTCATAGCCACCTATATACTATTTGGATCTTGAGCTCCTCCCCTTGGACCACCAGTCTATCAGTGGTGTTGTATATTTAATGAGCTGATGCCATTCTTTGGAAAAATCTGGTGTTATTTCCCCTTTTGATTTGGAGGAGTGACCTTCTGGCTTAACCTTGCAGTTGGTTTAGGAAAACGTGGAGCAGCAGTCCAGAAATCATTGTTGGTGCTGAAGAAGAGGAATACCAGTTGACGCTTGATGATGTTGGTTGGTGCTTGATGTTTATGCATACTCCTATGACAGAGGAAGGTGTCAAAGGAGAAGCTCAATGTGCTATAACAGATTATGTGAAAGCAGGTATGGAGTTAGGAGTCGTTTGTTATTGCATCATTAGATTCCAAAAAGGCTGCAATATGACTGACAATTATTTAATATGGAAGAGCTGTTCATTCCTCAATCAGGAAAAGTTGAAGTTTAAACAAAAATATTGAATGTGGTTTTCTTCTATGTCATTTACATTAGAGCTTCTCAATGACATCCTACATAGCTTTGTTTGCATGTTAAGCTGATAGCTTGATCGGAGAAATAACTTCTTAATTGTAGATATATCATTACTGCACTTCTAAGTTATGCAAAACAGAGGTAGTGGCTTCAGGGAATGATATCACCTATTTTATTGAGCTCAGTTTGGTCTATCTTCCAAAGACATTCTTTCTCGAACTAGTTTTATTGGTGACTGCCTGATGGCATGATGTGGTTTCCGCTGCAGCTCCCCCATCAGTGAGTGATGTACAAATTTCTGGGGATGTTGTTGAAGGAAATACCATAAGTGGAGTTGGGCAATATTTTGGAGGAAAAGAAGGACCCAGTAAGTTTGAGTGGTTGCGTGAAGATAAGGATACAGGGTAAGTTGTCTTGTCCTTCTATGTATTTTACTATCTACTGTTTCTTGTACTTCGATTATCGCACAATTCTCTTGTAGTCAATCATCTTTTTTTCAGAATGCTTTCTCATGCTTCTATAGTATTTTTCCATGATTTCTACACTTCTGTTATTTCTTTTTGGATCTGCTTTGATATGCTTTTCCTAGAGCTGAGGGTCTATCAGAAATAACCTCTCTACCTCCAAGCTAAGGGTAAGATTTGTGTGCACTTTACCCTCCCCATACCTCACTTGTGGGATTGCACTGGATATACTGTTGTTTAGTTATTCGTGAAGGTTACTGTTATTTTGGGTTTTCTTTGGATTGGTCATGCTTGTCTATTCAAACAAGTGCAAATAACTCTCTTCCTTGAGGTACATCATTTTGTAAGGCTTTCCAATGTTGAGTTATATATGTTCCTGTTTCACATTGGTTTTAGAAGGGTTCTGGAAGAGTATATGAAGGTTTTGGGCACCCATTATCTTAAGGTTTTGGGTAGGATGTTCATATTCTTCTCACATGGTATCAAACCAACCTTGATTAATCCTACTCTCACTCTAGCAAGTATGCATAATTAAACCACACATCAGGTTACATGTGCAGCGTGGTTGAATTATATTTGTCCCACTCCCGACATAAGTGTTAATGGAGGATTCTAAGGGGCTTCATAAAGGTCGTGTTAACCCAACCATCTCCTTATTGTTCTGATTCAGATACTCGAAATATTTCACAGACTGACAGTAGTATTTACTAGTACACCTGCCACATAATCTTCTAGCAAAGCTTGCAATATAATAAAACCATATCCATTCAACTGCGATGCACTTGGACGGAGCATGCTTTTAAATTCCCTTAGTCTTCACAATAATGGAAGTGATCACAACTTCTTCGCGACTCACCTTGAAAAAGCTGTTGCAAAAATCATTATTTTTTAATGCTAAGTAGGCCTTAACCTTGCTGGTTTGAATGGTTTCAGGTGTGGCTACAACTACAATGTACACTTGTCCAATTTGGGCTCAACCTTTAAAAATTTTCTGGCTTGTTTTCTGATGTAATACACTTTTGTGTGATGAACTATTTGTCAGAGTCTCATTTGATTTAAGTGAACGCATTATAGTCAACCATATCTCTTCTTGGACATCTTACCGTTTGAGCAACCTTTTGGGGTGCTTATGCCCATTTTCTTAACACGGTATCAAAGAAACACAGATTCAGGGTTCAATTCTTATAACCAACCTTGAACTGTTTTCTTTTAAAAAAATGCTTTTCTATGTGTTTGGCCCATGACTAAGAAACAAGCCTGGTCTTGATGCAGTGTATTGAAGACATTAATTAGGAAACAGCAATATGTTCTATGTAGTAGTTTAAGCTTTTAGATGAAGTGATCATACACTTCCCAAGATAATGCTAGTCCATGTGGTTTAATATCCGCTTTGTTACCTGGTTGATCTTGTTTGATAAGTATTTGACTTGCCTGGTATCCTTTTCTTTGGCTTGGGGTGTGGAGACAGGGAATTTGTGCTGGTATCATCTGGTATGAATGAATATACTTTGACAAAAGAGGATGTCGGCTGCTGCTTGGCTTTTGTTTATGTACCCGTGAATTTTGAAGGTCTGATATTCTGTAATTTAATTCCATCTTCTTTTACAGTCCATGAGCATCATAACATCTGATATTGCTTTGCAGGACAGGAAGGGAAATCTGTATCGATTGTGTCACCGAAAGTTAAGCAAGGTTTGCTATTCTATTGTCTCGTAACTTATCATCCTAAGATTGTTTCATGTAGTGGATCTTTTGTGAGGGAAGTAGTAGACATTGAGATATGATACTTTGTCTAATTGGTCAATCTAAGATGGGATGTTTAGGTGCGTCGGTCATAGTTTTTTGTTTAAGGTCAATAATTGTATTAGTAATGGAAATATCTCCTATATAAGAGGAATATACCAAAAATAAGAGCATACAACATTAATATGGAGAAATTTTAGATTATATCTTATACAGCTAACGTAAGTTGTGCCAGACGCTCATCTTTTTTTGTTGACAAGTGACTCTTTGTGGGTCTATGGTCTACCTCACAAGAATACTTTCACTCTCGTTCTACTCTCCACATCCCGTGGCTCCTTCCGTTGTCTTGTTCACCTCTTTTCAGCTTCTACCACCTCCCACAGTGTCACATGCTGGTTAGGTTTACTGAAGCCAATTTACAAGCCATACTTCATAGACCAAAATGCATATGTAACTTCTTCCAAATTTGAGTTAATTTTTGCTATAAGTTGTTATTATTCTGCATAGTGAAGCAATGTAGATCTTATTGTTTTCTTTTTTCTTTTTATCTAAATCACTGCTTCAGCTCCTCCTAAAGTGACAAATGTAAAGATAATCGGTGAACTAAAAGAGGGCAGTAAAATAACGGTAACTGGTATCATTACGGGGGGAACTGAAGGAGCCAGCAGAGTTCAGTGGTTTAAAACAAGTTCATCAACATTCGAGGGTGAGAGCTATCTTGATGCATTAAGTACATCCAAAGTTGCAAAGGTAATAGATATTAGGTTAAGCTTTTAAATATCAGGTTCTATGTGTGATGCATCAAATCAATAACCAGTACTTAGTCATAAAATGATGCATGACATCAGTAAATGTCTTTTTTCTACAGGCATTTCGCATACCTTTAGGAGCTGTTGGTTACTATATTGTTGCTAAATTTACGCCAATGACTCCAGATGGCGAAGCTGGTGAACCAGTCTTTGTCATTTCTGAAAGAGCTGCAGAGAGTAAGTATAATATAGTTAAATTTCATCTGTTACTTTGTGCATTTGTTCTTAACTTTGAATAATCAATTAACAGGGATGTTTTTTTTTTTGCAGCTCTTCCACCCAACCTTAACTTTTTATCTCTAACTGGTGATTACGCTGAAGGTGGAATAATAACTGCATCTTATGGTTATATTGGAGGTCATGAGGGGAAAAGTATTTACAATTGGTACCTTCATGAGGTAGAATACCGTTTTCTTGTCTCAACATGATTGTAGGCTCTGTATTCTCTAGATTCTTTTCAGAATCATAGCCGGACTGTGGAGAGAAAAATAGCTGATCTTGTTTATACCTGCTCTCTTGGATTGATATGTATTAGACACCAAATGATGAATGGTGCTGAGCTGAGAATAAATGAGAATATTCTCTGAAGCAGAGTATACTTTACTCGGTTCAAATGAACTTTGAATTAGATACTTAAGGAGTTCATCAAATTCAGTAACAAATGAAGTAGTTAATCTTGGATGATTGTTTATCTATGAGAGTTAGTGATGAACTTTGTCTAAACATGGGAGATTCTCAACTTCCATAAAGAAACAGAATGAAAAGAAAAAACAGGAAATAAAAGGGAAGAAACATTAACTCTGACTTATCATATGAGTGATGCGGAACACTGAGAATGTAAAGTAAAAGCAAATGGATTCTATTGTTGTTTCGTATACAACTGATGGAAAGTCTATTTGTGTCAATTTTTATGAAAGCATATACTTCATCATTTATGTTGCTGTAATGAAAACATATCTGTTAATGAAGAAAAGTCCATTTGTGTTTTCTGTTTTGAGATGAGGGTTCCCAGGAAACAACCTCTCTACTTCTATGAGGTAGTGGTAAGGTCTGCGTACATTCTACCCTCCCCAGACCCCACTTGTTGGATTTCACTGGGTATCTTGTTGTTGTTATTGTTGAAGAACTCTTGATACATAATTTGGTTGCATGGGTTATCATTACGTCTTAATTACTGAAACAATACATGTGTCATGGACTACTTCGTTGGTTTTATACAAATTAAAAGCCAGAGCAAAGATTGTCTTGTGAACACCGTGAGCTCATCCATGCTTATCGTAGTTTTTGAACATTTAAGGTAGTTACGGTGTTGTGGGGATAATACCGTAACTGGCTAGCTAACAGTTCTTAGATTGCATGATAGTTTTATTTTAACTTTTTCTTAAACTTAATATAACATTCTTTTGTTGCTGTATTTAGCTATCAGTGATCGACTCGTCTTACTGCAGGTTGAAAATGGCTTGGGTGCTTTGGTACCTGCGTTTTCGGGTCTTCTTCAATATCGTATTGCCAAAGATGCAATTGGCAAATTCATATCTTTCAAATGTACTCCAGTTCGTGATGATGGGACAGTAGGCGAGCCAAGAACTTATATGGGACAGGAGCGCGTCCGCCCAGGTAATGATTCATTTACACATGTTGGGACGAATTTTAAGAACTGTTATGATTTTTTTCTTTGGATATTCTAGAGCAGACATTTTCTTAACGCTTACTGATGGTCTCAGAGCTTGCTGCAGTCCAAGTTCTAAGATATTTTCTTGTCACAGAATTCCATGAGTGAAGCGTAGGCCTAGCTATGATATGTGTACACATCACTTCCTGGGTGCCACAAAATTTAATTTGATGTGTTTCTCACAAAAAATAAATAAATAGTATTATAGGGTTTATGTAAAACAATCTCAGATTGTGCTGTATCAAAAAAAAAAAATCTCAGATTGTGGTGAAGGGTACTAGTAACCTTCTTGGAAAAGTGGGACCAGATTCCTCTTAAAAGATGCTATGAACATGAACTCTATTGTGCTCTTGGGGACGGAGGTTTAATAATCATGTCATGACCCAAGCTAGGCCTTAGACATGACACGACAATTAGAATCCCGAGGGACAACAACTGCACGTTTTAATATTCATTGCATACATAAGGTACATAAAAACATCAAAGATAATCACAATGCGGAATAAAGTCCCAAACGATAGAAGTCTAGGTAAAAAGGAAGATAAGAGTCAACGTCCGAATAAACAGAGATACATCTCATGAACGTCTAATCATGTCTCTATGAGTCTAGACGGGGGCATAGGATAAGCCCTAGCTCACCCTAACATAGGAAATAAAAGTAAAACAAAAGCATTAAACTCAAATTGGATTGCCCTCGAAGCATGAGGATTCACCAATCAAGTGAACTTCAATTCCAATCTAGCCACGAGTGAGGTGTGTAGGGTGATTGTCGGACCTTGCATTATGATATAATGTAGGGAAATAGTAATGCGAAGTACCACGTATGTGAGCAATGCAATGTACAAGATGTCATGATGTGCAATTGACCAAGTCTGAAAACATGATAAATATTTAATTGAAAACATGGAAATAGAACATGAATAAGGTTGGAATCATAAATAAAAACATTGGAAGAGCAAAAGCGATATATCGAGCATAATTGACAATCAGACCATGTGAGTTATAACATGGAATTCAGAGTTATTCCCATATCGAAAAGAGCGAGGTTACTTGCCAAGGTAGACTTTGTGAGAACGTCATAATCATCATGAGCTATATGTGGATCTACTAGCAAAGCCAATCTGGGCAACCTATAGGAGCACGTAGTTTGGGGTTAGAGGTTGCTACTACGGCTCCCTTGGGTCACTCTTGGAATTTTCGGACCGAGCCCCACCTAAAAGTCCTCTCGGTGCTAATTCAAATTCCAACTGAATAGAAATCATAAATCATTAAGTCATCACGGGGAAATGCAATATCTAATTACCAATCCAATTTCATTAAGTTATCATTATAGAGTAGCTTATTGAATCTTTAATTTGATCAATGTGAGCATTGTCTTTTCAACATCTCGAATTTGTGAGTAGGTGAGAGAAATCCTTTCACCATCATTAATTCTTTTATTCTTTCTTGAGAGATTTCATTGAGTTATAATTCATCATTTTCATAAAGCTTGCATCAAATCCCTATTATTCATAGTGAAAACTATTCATAGGCAATCAACTTCAAATCATGTAATTTTGATGAATTCATGCATAATCATGTAGAACAATATCAATTGAGTCATAATTGAGAGAACCCATAAAAATTTCAGAGACCCTAGGCGACATTGAGAAGAATTTGAATGAAGAATCTTGAAATCATAGAATTCATGTCAATTCATGCAAAATTCAATCAATAATAATAAGTAAAACCATAATTTTATGAAATTCAACGCTAGATCATCAAATCCCTAGGTTTTTACATTGAAAAATTCATGCAAAGTAGAGAATTCTTTTAGTCACCATGAATGAAAGAAATCTATGAATGAATACCCACATACCTGAGGTGAAATCTAGCCCTAGAATTTAAGAAGATGAGTTGGATCCTTGAAACTCTAAGCTTGTTGAAGAAGATGATCTTGGGAGAATAAACCCTTGAGAGTATTTTGAGAATTTGTTGAATTTGAGTGAATGACTGAAATTAGAAGTACAACATGAGTTATAGGCCTTAACAATAACTTAGAAACGACATAACTTTAATATTAAAAACATGGAAAATGTCTAATGGTGTATATTAGGGCGATAAAATGACATGTACAATGGAGCCAAAACTCGAGTAAGGACGGTGGGAGGAGACTTAGTATTTTTCTGTTGAGATGAGACTTCATCAAGGATCTGTGCTGAGCCCTTTTCTTTTTGCCTTAGTGATGGATGAGCTGACACGGCCTATTCAGGAGGAGATTCCACGGTGTGTGCTATTTGCGGATGACATAGTACTGATTGATGAGATCAGGGATAAAGTTAATGATCGGTTGGAGGTTTAGAGATATACTTTGGAATCCAAAGGGTTCAAATTGAGCAGAACCAAAACATAATACTTGGGTACAAATTCAGTGTGGCAAGGGATGAAGCGGGCATTGAAGTGATACTTGACCCTCAACCTATTCCCAAGAGAGAAAGTTTTAAATATCTTGGTTCTATCATCCAGAGTAGTGGTGGTATCGATGATGATGTCACACATCGTATTAGGGCAGCATGGATGAAGTGGAGGCTTGCCTCTGGAGTATTGCGTGATAAGAAGGTACCACCTAAACTTAAAGGCAAGTCTTATAGAATGGTGGTTAAACCGTCGTTGCTATGTGGAGTGGAGTGCTGGCCAATCAAAAGCTCACATATTGAGAAGATGCAGGTTGCAGAGATGAGGATGTTGAGATGATTGTGTGGGCATACCAGGGTTGATAAAATTAGGAATGAGACCATTCGAGAAAAGTTAGGGGTGACCTCTGTGGCAGACAAGATGAGAGTATTGAGATTGCGATGGTCTGGGTATGTGCAGAGAAGAAGTAGCGACGCTTCAATTAGGAGGTGTGAGAGGTTGGATACAGGGGTTATGTGGAGGGTAGGGTAGACCGGAAAAGTATTGAGGGGAGGTGATTAGACAGGATATGGCAAAACTTTGTCTCACCGAGGACATGACCTTAGATAGAAAGTAGAGGAGGTCGCGTATTAGGGTAAGGTTAATAGACTTGTAGGGGTAGGATGTTGTCTAGCCTTGTGATATAGTAGTTTAGTAGGTTATATTGTCTCATTATATCTGTTACTTTTATTGTATCCATATATTATCATTGGCTTTTCACTTTAGTCTTTCTTTTTCATATCTAGTATCTTCTGCTTTTGGGGCTTGATATTTTTGAGATGAGGGTCTTCCTGAAACAACCTTTCTATCTCTATGAGGTAGTGGTAAGGTATGCGTACATTTTACCCTCCCAAGACCCCACTTGTGGGATTACACGGGGGATGTTGTCGTTGGAAAATGTCTAAAATAGTTTTGAGAAAAATTGTCCTTCAGTGACCATGGCCCCCGTGGACTGTCCATAGTTCCATTTATGGACCATTGACCTTTGCTCGTAGAAGCTTGTAAAAATTCTAGGCTTTTGAATCTCAACCACGAACACATTCCATGAACCGTAGACAATTGTACGTCCCATCTTGCATATACGTGAACCAAGTACTAAAAGTCTGAATCTTTGAGTCTGAACCACGAAACCACGGCCCTTAGACCCCCCCCCCCCCTTCGTCCTGTCTAGTCTCAAGTTCCATACTCTCTGAATCTCAACTATGGGAGCCCATCCACGACTTGTGTACTATGGTCCATGGGATTGACTCTTGGATCATGATAAAATTTTAAAAAAATTTCCCATCTCCAGGTTCCTACGACCCTCATCTATGGATCGTAGAAGCGTCTCTGACCCGTAAATGGGTTCCGTAGCATTACAGATTATTTATTACTAAACTGGTATCTGATGAAATTCACGTTCCGCTGTTATCACCTGGTTTTAGGAAGGGGGCTAGAGAGCTTCTGTTGTTGCCAATTCTTAGAAAGTCTGTATCCTCTTTTCAAAGCCTTATTACATTTTTTTTCCAATGAGCACAACCCATATTTAAATACCCTGACAGTGTTCAAGGTTCACAAGAGGAATATGGTTGCAGAAATCTTGGTCTGCTTTTTGATGGACTTGGATTTCATTAATTAGTTGTCACCTGATATTTTCTTTTTGTGTTACTCATAGAAAGTTTGTTGTTTTGATATTGTATGGTCTAGGAACTCCAAGATTGCTTTCTCTACGAATAGCTGGAACTGCAGTTGAAGGCACCACACTAAACGTTGCGAAGAAATACTGGGGTGGTGAAGAGGGAGATTCAATTTACCGCTGGTTCCGGGTAGTTAAATATGTCTTTAAATGCTTAGTCCTCTTAACAAGCAAATAAGCTGACTATTACGAATGTTACTGTGCAGACTAGTTCAAGTGGAACAAACATAGAAGTCAATGATGAGATGACTTCCTCATACAAGCTCTCTATTGATGATATTGGATTTTTTATATCTGTATCCTGTGAACCTGTTCGAAATGATTGGGCTCGTGGTCCTATTGTTATCTCGGAACAAGTTGGACCTGTTGTTCCAGGTATTACCGTATGAATCTTTGCATATGAATAGGCCAACATGAATTATTATTAGTTTCTCAACTTCTGAATTGGTTGATCGGAAGTTAATAAGATTACTTTCTTTTTTCATATAACTAGATTACTCAATTTGCTAGTTATTTAGGGCAGACATGCAGCCATGCTGATTGCCTTATTTTTAAGTTCAAAATGATACATCAATAAGAGTTATATCTAAATCCCTTTACTACAGGGCCGCCTACTTGCCATTCACTTGAATTTCAAGGATCATTGGTTGAAGGGGAACGTGTGAGCTTTGTTGCTTCTTATAGTGGAGGGTACAGTTATATATTAAAATCATCGATCTTGAACTTGAGTTTCTGAATTCGTTTTGGTTTGGTCTGAAGTTGAAAGTGTTCATGCGCAGGGAGAAGGGAGAATGCATGCATGAATGGTTTAGAGTGAATTATGATGGTGGCAAAGACAGAATAAGCTGTGATGGTAGGGGCATATGTTTTCATAGTTTATTATGAGGCTGCAAAAAGCTTGTCGAGTAAATCAATTTTGTTGGCAGAGTTTCTGGATTTGACTATTGAGGATGTCAGTAAGTGCATAGAGCTTATTTATACTCCCATCCGCAAAGATGCATTAAAAGGAAGTTGTAGGAGCATAGTATCTTCCCCAGTAGTTCCTGGTATGCCATTTGTTCTTACATCATCTTTTGTTACAAAGGGCACTTTCGGTGCCAATCGTGTTTGTAGCATAGTCAGAAATTGATTATTTTTTATGTAGTAGCGAGTCACATTTTTCTTTGCAACACTTGGGTATGCAAATGCGTGATAAATACAGCTAAAGCATCAGTTTTTGCACTGTTAGAGGTTTCCCAACAAAAAATTGAGAAGTGTACTTTGAAAGTTCAGGTTTTGATGTATGCCTTTGTTCTACTTTTTGGATCATAAGCCTCTTATTCCATGTCTGTTCTGCTACTAAGGACTTAACAATAATTTTTGTCAAGTTCTTCAGACATTTGGATTTGCTTCTTTTTGTTCTCTGCAATCAATCAAATGAATTCATTCTCTTCTGCTGAAGCCTGAGCAGGATATTTCTGACCAACTAACTTATCTTTGATTATTCATGATCCCTGAATGACATTAGCAGATTAGTTAGAATATGAACTTCCTCAGATGTTCCAATATTTAACAGCCTTTTATTTTCATGAACTTTGAACGGTTTATGGTACCCTATTTTTTTGAGTTGCTCAATGCTGTCAACCTCCATAATTCTGTTTGACTTTGCACTTATTATTCTGCTGTTAAATTCATTCATATGAGGTGCTTCTACCTTATATTGACCTTGCATTATGATAGGAGACCCAATTGGTGTTGAACTGTCAATTCCTGAATGCTGCGAGGGCGAGACAATAGTTCCCAAGCAGAGATACTTTGGAGGACAAGAAGGTGATAGTGAATATGTTTGGTATAGGAGTAAGAATAAGCTTCGTGAATCTGCTCTGCTGAACTTGCCTAGCGTTACAGAGGATGTACATATTTGTGCAAGGACTTTGTAAGTCTTCTTAAGAGTAATAATACTGAATTTGACTACTTGTTGAAAAAAAACTCAAAAGAACACACCTCATGTTTGTTTATTCTGTGAGTATCCTTGTTGAATATGTATTTACCAGAACATATAAGCCATCGCTTGAAGATGTGGGAGCATATTTGTCATTATATTGGCTGCCAATTCGCATCGATGGCAAATCT
>JAPFFP010000046.1:12173040-12196488 GCA_026153255.1 Solanum medicagineum
AATACGCCAACAGAAACACTGTCCAGCCTGCAAATCTTATGAACGAATCTTTATCTATCGAGCCTAGCAGGAAAATGTTGATTGCTATTGAGGCTGATGGCAACCAAGGCACAAGAGGCACACCCCAAAGCTTCGGAGCACGAGCCTTTGGAATGAAAATACAAATTCCCGCAGTTGCTGCAAACCAAATAGGCAGAGTAAAGCAGTATGCAATCCATCCGTTTTCGCTAATTCCCCAGTAAGCAGCTGTAGCGATTGAGGACCCGAGGATGAGCAGTAGACATATAATTAACTTGTTGCGATTTGCATTCGTGGTCACACCGCTCACGTAGTAACGGCGGACGAGGAGAGCGAGGGCCACCAGCATGAAGATGAAAAGAGTGGAGATTGACAAGAGATTGGAGAGAATTTCAAGCTTTGTGAAGAAGGCAATGATTGCGGTAGCAGCCATCATAACAGCCGTGGCATTGATAGGCGTCCCTGTTTTTTCATCAACATAGGAAAACCACGGAGGCATCATGTGAGTCCGCGCAATGTGAGTGAGATAACGAGCCTGTCCAACAGCGCCTACTAGCAACACAGATGTCATTCCTTTCAACGCGCCTGAAATCAGAAATTTCGTTAAAGGTATTCAAAATTTATATATCTATATATAAAGCAATATTTGATCCAACTGCACCCATACCTGCAGCCACGATATATTGCGCCCAACTCCATCCAACGTTTTTGAACGCCACAGAAAATGGAGCATGAGGATCAATTTGCTGATAAGGCTGCATAAGACAGAGTGTTATAGCCAGTAAACAGTATATGGTGGTGGTAATCACCATTGAACCAACTAAGCCAATGGGGATATCTCGAGCGGGATTTTTAGTTTCTTCAGCCATAGTCGAAACAGCATCAAAACCAACATAAGCAAAGAACAACACTGCAGAAGCTTTGAAAATGCCACGAGCACCAAATGGCGTAAAGGGGGTGTAATTCTTGGTATCCGACTTGATTAGGCCACAGATGATGATGAAAAGGATCACCACAATATGAATAATGGAGGCAATGTAGTTGAGACGAGAAGAGCCTTTTGTGCTGCAAATTGCAATGATGCAGATGATGATGCAGACCCCAACAGCGATTGGGTCAAGTTGGTTATAGTCCTTGGCTAAACCATGCGCCGTGATGAGGAATTTGTCAGACTCGAAGTTCAGTAGAGTTGCAAAGTATGAGGTCCATGACCGAGCCACTGCAGCACCACCTATAACATATTCAAGGAGAATGTTGCCAGCTGCAATGAAGGCAATGAAATCACCAAGCTCCACCCTCAAGTATGCAAATGAACCACCTAACAAACATTCAAAAAAGTAACTTTTCATTGGCGAACAAATGATTTTCATTAGGAAAATTTAAAAAAAATAAAACATACGGGAAATCAAAAAGAATTTAACATCTATTAAGACATCACATATACAAAATAATTTTCCAACAAAGATTTTCTAGTTCAAATGAACCCGTTATTTCTGTTTTGAAGCGGAACGAAGATTTACTATGCTTTCTCATGTCAATATTGTGGAAAACAAGGAAACATGTCATGTAACTCAAAAATAGAAAGGATTTAAAGTCGTGGGCATCATATGCATGACATAATCCGAAGAGGCCAACTCCAAAAATTCAATATCATACTTCCAAAAGTAAGTAGTAATACTTTTTTATTATTATTATTATTATTATTATTATTATTATTATTATTATTATTATTATTATTATTATTATTATTATAAATAGTGACTACATTTCTAACGAAGAAGATTCTAAAGGTCAAATAATGCAGCCGAAAATGAGCGTCAAATTTTCCACTAATTAAAGCATAAGCTGACCCCAAAACAAAAGAAAAAAATTGTGATAAGGGACGTTGATTTTGACACTAATTAGAACGCAAGTTGATTCCAAGAAAATGTGAAAAGGAACGTAATTACGTTTTAGCCTTGCGTTTCCAACCTGGAATGTTGACTCTTCAACACCGGCCCCAGTACACTGCCATAAGCCTAGTGAGGACTGCAGGAAGATTCACATTTCCTGTTTGCTAAAGTTATCCATCACACCATGTTCTTGTCATCATCATTTTGGAAAGCAATAAATATCCAAACTTTATTGCTTCGTAACAACATACTCCTAATAATAAATTAATGCCTTACATACGAGTCAACAGGTATCACGAACATGGTGGTCTGCATTGTTTAAGAGCTGTAGACTTCTTATTAATTAATTACTCCTACTTTTTGGATCCACTGTTTCAACTCGATGGACTAATGATAAACTTCAAACATTTAAAAATATATTGCGTAAATTATTGACAAATACATGTGGACGCTAGCTAGCTGTTAATTAATTACCAGTATTATTTTCATTTATAGAACGACAAAACACTCGTTATACAAACTCTCTATCACATTAATTAAAAAATATAAAAAAAAAAACCATCCCTGTCAAACGTAGAAGAAGAAACACACAAATACAGACAAAAATTAAAAAAGAATCATGTTATAATTTTCAAATAGTCCAATGGAATACTTTGCCTAATATACTCAGAATTCAGCTTTTTCGTCGCAGTAGTATGAACTTAAAATAAAAAATCCTTGTACAATATCTGTATAGAAAAATTAACTATATCTTGAAAACAATTTTGAGTGTGCTTAGTTTAACATAGAAAAGTGATTTTTAAGGAAAGAGATTAATTTACTACATATAAAAAAATTACCTATATCAGGTCACTCTAACCGTGCTTTATTCTCTGAAGTTACTATCCCACTACATTTATGGAAAATTCTTATCTAAAGGTAATTATGATAAGCAAAACCAACGTCATCAATAATTATAATGGGATAAATATACCTTAAGATAATTACACGGAGGGACAATTCATTCAAAATAATTATAAAAAAATTAGTTTGTATATTTGTGTATCATAATGGATATTTAGTGTATAATTCATATATAAATAATATATATTATATAGTAGTTTATACTTTCTATAATTTTTGATAAATTATATTATATAGTCATTAATATTTTCGCTAATTTTAGGGATATTTTTTATGTAAATAAAATATGGGATATATTTATTGTAAATTAATAATTATATATATATATATGAAATTTCCCCTAAATATTATACCTCTGTCTCATGTCATCCTTTTCTTTTTGGTCCGCCCAAAAATAATCTCACTTACTCGAAGTGAAAACAATTTAAAATTCTCTTTTTAATCTTAATAAAATGATTTTCAGCCACACAAATATTAAGAATGATTTTAGATAACAAGTTTTTAAAAAAAAATTATCACATAAAATGGGACAGAAAGAATACTATTAATTAAAATTTTCGAATTTGAAAGTTGAAAAAATAAATTTTAATAAAAAAAATATTTTCTAATCCGACGTGATACGAATAGCAAGGATTTCCAGCAAATTCAAATTAATCTAGATTTCAAAACTAAGGAAGATTACCTGCAACAGGTATCTCAACGGCAAATTCAGTGTAGCAGAAGACGGAGAGCAAGGCGGAGACGCCGGAAACGGCATATGACAGAACAACAGCAGGGCCAGCCTCTTGGCTCGCTTCAAGCCCCGTCAGTACGAATATTCCTGCTCCGATGACCGCTCCCATTCCGAACCATATAAGGTCCCACCATGTCAGTGTCTTCTTCATTTCATGATGACTCCGTGACTTCGCCTCCAGCTCCGCCTCGTCATTCGATCGCGTCAGCGCCCGCTCGATTAACCTCGTCGGAGTTTGACTCAGCGCATTCAAATAATTTCCCCAGCTCTTGAACGATTCCTCCGGCAGAAAATCATCTTTTCTGCACGCACAGTTTCTTCGCCGGATTCCTCCTCCTGATTCTGTTATTTCACTTTCCATCCCCATGTTGTTTGACTCTCTCTGCATATTTTGAATTTATGAATTTCAGATTCTACAAATATATATATATCACGATAAATTATTTATAGTAAATTTATAACAGAATTCTGCCAAATTCGTAGCTAGAGTCAATAAAACTAGTCAGTCTCCTGTACTCCATTGGCAGAATTTATGAGTTCTAGTGATAAACTATTTATATCAGATTTATAACAGAATTCTGTTAAATTCGTAACTAGAATTAATAAAACTAGACGGTCTCCCCTACTTCCATTAGACAGATTAAATTCAGATTCGCGCTCAGATCCCTAACAAAGGCTACGTAGTAGCGAGGGCCTTGAACCCGAAACATAAAACTAAAAAAATAGAAAGTTGAGAATTTTGACTTAATTCATAACTCATAAACAAAAGAAAACACAGGAAGAGATGAAACCTGAGATCCCAAAATATGAAAAGCAAAAGAAAAATACCGAAGGAAGATGAAATATATACCAGTTGATTAGCAGTGGATTAAGTTCAAATCTTGAAGAGACACAATGGTAATATACAATGTACTTAGACTATATTAGAAAGAGGTAGTGTGTGTGTGTGTGAACCAGATCTTCTTGATTCAGCCTTATATGGAAAGATATTAAATAGAAAACTATCGTTAGTTTGTATGGAAAAATATTAGTAGGTGATTAGTGTAAGATTTTGTGTCCTAATTACACATTTTAATATGAAATCAGTTAGTGTTTATGAAATTTCCATAAATTCTCAATTTTTATATCCTTAATTCTTCAAAGAAGGATTTTCAAATTTTAAATTATGATTTCATTTTTTAGAAAATGTTGTAAAAAAAAAAAAAAAATCACTCATTTTTGTATTATGTGGAAGGATTATTTAAAAAAAAAATAGTTAGTTACTCCAATTGTTCCATATTATATGGGCATCTTTCTATAAATATTTGTCCCATATTGTATGGATACTTACTAAATTATAATAGAATTAATTAAATTTTTTTTCATTTTATCCCACCATTAATATAATATTTGAAAATTTCAAGAGCCTGGTTAATTACTTTCACGTTAAAAGAGTAACTTATTCTTATATTTTATGTATATTTTTCTAACTTAATTTAATGTACATTGATATAAATAAAGAGTAAAATGGTAAAATTTACTAGTGTATTAATGATTTATAAATCACCGTGAAAAAATGCCTATATAATATAAAACAGAGGTAGTGTTTACTACTATGACTAATAAAATTATGTAAAATTACGCGTTTTACAAGTTTGTGATAATATGTAATGGTAAATATTTATTTATATGAGGTACATGGAGATATTTAATATATTAATGACTTGAGATATTTTGATATTTGTTTTATAAATGATTTATTTATTTGGTAAATTATATAAAAATTGGGAAAATTTTAATAGTTTCCACAAAATGTAGAGTTTTATGTTTATAAGAAAAATGCAATTTAAGACATCTCAATTGTATATTCAAATAAAATTTCAACTTTAAATTAACATAACTTTTAATTAGTGATTTAAAATCATATCCAAATTGGACTTAAGATGAGTTTGAATTTATTTTTTTTAAGTGATGTATAAGATAAAAATTATAAATTGAAAATCGTCAACTTTTAACTTTTAGATTTCTTTTTTCGTGGGGGTGGGGGTGGCGGTGGAGGGGGGAGGAGGGTACTGTGCTCAAAAGTATTTTTTGTATTTATCCAAACACTTTAAAAAGTATTTATAAATCAAAAATCACTAAAAAAATCAGTTTCAAAACACTCACTCATAGAGCTACACTATGGGGTAGTTTGATACAAAAATGAATAATGCAGGGATTAGTTATGCAGTAATGCTAGACTTATTTTTTATCTCATGTTTGGTTTATTGTTTCCCATTTAATTTTGTGTTTAGTTTAAAATTCTATAAAAAGTTCTTTTCCAATAAACCCTTGAACTATTATAAGATTTTTTATTTCATTAATTGGATCAAGGTACATAATTATTGGACAATATTATTTCTAATAATTTTTTTTCAATATTATTTCTAATAAAAACAATACATCAAGATCCTATTTGTTAAAATTTAAAATTTGAATACGAACTGATTAACAAAACTAGTCATCAACATTTTCACCATTGGTAAAGACCAGTTTCACAACATGTAGCTATTATATTGCCAACATTACATAAAATGCATATTAAACTAACAAATGCGCTTAGGAACTAGTAATAATTCTATATTTTAGGTGTCGTAAAAGTCATATATATTTTCATGACTCATCATCACACACACCAAAGAACCACTAGATGGAGTCATTCTAGATGATAATTCATCTTCACGTGTGTTATTCTGTACATTAGACTAGTTGGGAAATAAAAAGCTTTTTTTTTTTTTGATGTACACAGAGGTAGTATATTATGAGGTTAATCAAGGGACTTTTTCTCCATCAAGACGAATAATTTTTTGTAACCAAGTGCAACATTCGTTACTAATTTTTTCAACAAAATGCATAAAAAAACTTTAAAGTTGTATAAAGAAATTGAGGGATAATTTAGTCATTTTATTGCTTTATCTAAATATTACTCAACCTAGTATTAATAATCTCTAAATATTCTAGGGATTAGATAATACCATATATGATGTATTTAGATTGAATTGTACAACCAAATATTAGATTGTATTTAGTCCAAAAATTATTTCAATTAATCACTTCTACCAAACGGGCTGTATGTAATTAAAGAGGTTGGATTGATTAACATATTTTACTGTGTGTAAAATAAACAAAACACATAAATAATTAATATTAAAAAAACAAAACAGCTCATTATCCTAGAGTCAACTCCAGAATCCCTTGAAAAAATATACTCTATTTTTATAAAAAAAGAATATCCAAAATGAGCTCTAAAAAAATCAATGCATGTCTAAATCAGCTGGACTCATACCATGCACCATTGACTTCCGATGCTTGTATTTTCATATATTACGTATATATATTTTTTAAAAAAAGAAATAAAGAAGATACATACCTTAACAATTCAACTGTGTTGACCATTTAGTTTTGTCCCTTTTCATTTCAATGTTAAATGTTAAAATATACATTATTAATCATTACTAATACATACTTATTTAATCCTACTTGCTTTGACAAAGGAACACATCCATCCCAGTAGCATTTGACATTTCCATGCAAATCTGGACGTCAGCTTCTTGATAAAATTAAGGAAAATTGTATGAATATATATTTTTAGATCTAATTTTATTTTTATATGTTAAATTTTATAAATATTTATATTTTTGTCAAATTTTATATCACTTCTTTAGCCTTTATGTTATATCCTTAGTCTTTATGTCACATTCTTAGTTTTTATTTATGTTTTTAATTTTTTTTTAGCATAGTTTGTTAAATAATGGTTGACAGTTTTGGGTGAAAATAGAAGTTGACACATAGAGGTAAAATTGGATCTAAAAATATATATTTTTGCAATTTTTCCTAAAATTATTGAGGACAGAAGAATGTGTATTATATCATCGAAAGATTGACATTTTACAATTATCATATAATTAGATATAGTAGTTCTATTATAGTTTTCATGTTAGAACTTTTCGAAAGTCAATTTGATTAATTTTTATTGTTAAAGTAGATTAAATTAATGGAAAAACTACATAAAATAGACTCAGAGGGTGTGTTTGAATTAGCTTAAAAGCTGGTCAAATCTGTTTTTAAGCTTTTTTTAGCTTTTGAAAAGTGTTTGACAAATCTTAAACTAACTTAAAATAAGTCAAAAATTAGAAGTTGGTCTCCCTCAACTTTTTTTAGCCTAAAAAGTGTTTATGTTTGATCAACAAATTTACCTTTTTATCCGTAATGTTTGCTTATATTTTTTATATTATTTTGCTGCTACTTTTCATTTTATTTTTTCTTTCATTTTCTTTTTAAATTTGGCTCTCTTTTTTTCCCTTGCTCTTTCTTTCTTCCTTTTTTTTTCCTTCTTCCTGTTTTTTCTTTTCTTCCATTCTTCCTTCTTTTTCTTGCTCTTTCTTTTTTTTTTCCTTCTAAATTATTTTCTCCTTATTTTATTCTTTTTATAAATTATTTATGGTAAAGAAGAAATATATCCATTACTTATTACAAATATAATTAAAAAAAACTCAAATATGTCATGTATTTTATTAAAATTATATATTTTAAATATTAAAAATAACTTAGACATATAAATTAACTTATATAATCAATTTATATTGAAGATGAATTAAAATAAATTAATTCTAATTTAATCTAATTTAGAGCAATAATTAACATTTTACAATACGTAACAGTTTAAGTGTACTTCAGACATTTTGATTAAAAAAAAGTGCTTAACAGCACTTTGATACCAAACCCATTAACAACTTTTTTTCAGCTTAAGCATTTATACAAACACGTAACTGCTAATGTTTAAAATAAGTTTCAGCTCTTTAAAAAGTGTTTTTGAAGAACTTTTTAAAAGCCACTCGTTAATCCAAATGGGCTCTAATGTGAAATTATTTACTCAAATTGGATTCAAACTATGTACCCTCTCACTCCATTTTTCCTTTTTTTATTTCACTCATGATGTCAGCACAATGTCAGCATGACTACTAAGAAATAATCTTTTGTGATACTCAAGCGGTATATATCATACCGGTATTATATAGGATTATGCTCTTTTCTTTAAGAAATAAGTAAAAAAAATTATTAAACTCTAAATTAGTAAAAAAATATATATTCTTTGTGATACTTTGTTGATATATTGATACCATATTGGTATCATATAGGACCGAATTTAATCCTTTATAATACCCTACCAATATATTGAAGCACTATTAGTATATCATATAAGATGAGTACTAATGTTAGAGCACAAATTTTAATAGGGGGACATGTAAAGAGATATATGGATGTAAAAAGTTTATTTTAAAAAGAGATAAACTTAGTTTTCCCTAAATTAATTTGACATCTTAAAATAAAAATTTATATATTCAAAAGCTATACGAAAAATATTATTGATTACAACTTTTTTCATATCAATATATTCAACCATTGCACTAAGCACAAACTATGCAGGGGATGAGAAACAGTACTATGTTTTATAATGATTTTCTGACGTTAATGCTGATAACCAACTAAAGTTCTCATCGATAACAGAACTTGGTCCAAAATTCCTCTTAATGGAATCAATTATACAATGGTATACCCCCTCTTGGTTGTGAAGGGACAATAAGAAAAAGGTGTAAAACCAAATAAATTGGGAGTTCTTAGCTAAAGCAACAAAAATATTCCAGTATATGAACAAGAACTACGTGAATAAAGTGACAACATCTTTATGATATCCACGAACGATCAAGAGTCTCGGTATATTTTCAACCAGAAGATCCATGTATTCCATGTAGAAGGTTGCAGGATGATTGAGAGGTGGAGGAGGAAGACTTACGAGCACGACTGCAGCCAATCTCGAGTATTTCTGTACCATTAAGTTTAGCTTTAGAGTGGTGTAAAGGAATTTCTCTACTTGTTGCTCTTCAACAAACACAGGCTTTCCATCAGCCATCAAAGGAGTCCCGTCTCTCTGTGCTTGCTCTTTCATTTCTTCCAAGTAACTTGCAACTCTCCGTCGTGCATTACTGAATACTTCAACAGATTCTTGCTGCTCTCCTTCAGCTTCCCATGACTTCATTGAAATGACAATGACTTCAGCTTGCATCCGGAGGTCATAAAGAAATTTCTTTACATCAGCCTTCAACCCCTCAGCATCAGAATCTTCCTCTGCAATGCAGAATACCTGTATTTTACAGCCCTCAAAGCTCTCTTTTGTAAGGAGGAGCTGAGAGAGTAGAAGCATAAGGCCGCCATCTCTCACTATCCAGTATAAATCGATGGTACCATACTGTCTTTGATAATCATTTGGCCATTCATCAAGACCTTTGACAATGACAACGGCCTTGTTTGCAACAATGCAGTCATTAATTATTCCAACAAAAGTAGCAGGAATATCAGTCAAATTTTCACGTCGCCAAATCTCAGGGTACCGCATAACAACTATATTTGGCTTGAGATTTCCGAGACCCATAGTCTGAACAATGCCTCTAAAGCCTTCAGACATGTTGGGGGCAACAACAATCTCAGCTACACCTTCACATTGCTTGTAGTCAATATAGGCACTTAGTTCCTTGCAAGCATCCTTGGCATCCTCAGCACGTTCATGGTAGTCTCCATCAATAATAGAGACAAATATGGACATTCCCCTACCTTTTTTCTTCATGCAGTTGGCAAAGTCGGCAAGCTTTGGATGGCACGGCACGTTTTCTGGCAGCTTGCCCCACGGACGACAAAATACAAGCGGAATAGGGTACCAGTTTTTCGGATGTACCTGATTTGCTGCATATGCAATTGAATGTTTAAATAAGATCATACAAATACAAAATCTTAGATGTTTAAACATAGTGAACCAAGAAAAGAAATTCCTCAATGCTAGAGTTGCAAAATCTTTAATTTCTGTTTTGTACTAATAACTTGTGCATACAAATACTCGGGGAAAGTATGTGCATTTCTAGTGATGCAATCTATTCCACTGACCATACAAAAGGTAAGTAAAAAAAGGAGGTTTTCTTTTAAAGTTTATTTATACGTATTACACTCTTTTATTTTTTTAACCAAGTAATAGTCTATATTCATACAAACTCCTCATGCATGTTCCAATCAATGCTGATGTGTATAATTAAAGGAGCATGCATATTTTATGTGACTAACTTATATACGTAATGGATGTTTATATGGAGAACAGAAATGGCTAAAGAATAACTCAAACTGATCAACTTAAATCTTTTTAAAAGGTGCTAATTCATTAATTTCTTAGGCCAGAAACTGTATGATGCCAAAAACCATGATTCAGAATTCTACTAGGAGTAACCATTACATTAACCATGTCTGTACATAAATAAGAGTCATCTAATCTGCACTCTGTTAATTAGCTAACGAGAATTTATACGACCTGCCCAACGAACAAGAATTAGAACAGATAGGTAACAAACTGCTCACCATCTCCAGAACAGATGTTCTTGGTGTATTATAGTATATAACTGGTCCCAGAGCCAGAATTATGCTTCAAAAACTTGGCCTCCAACTCATTTGTATCTCACTGAGATGGAAATAATGTCCGCTAAACTATAGCTACTAACTATTTACTTCGTAGCATTGCATACAATAACACCCCTTCATGCTCTAATATGCATACGTGGAGCTCCTTTCCTTACTTTACAGCAGAAACTATGCCAGAAAAAAGACGTTGATGCTCTTGTCTAATCACTAATATTTCCTCTGCTTTTTCCTGTTATTGTGGTATCACTTGTTTTCTTGTTCAAATTATGACCTAAATTATATTTGAAACCTCTCAAAGTTTTTCTTATCTGAAAGTATAGTTTTCCTAGCATGTTTTTTTGGGCGAAAGGTCATTGTAACCACATAAAGAGATGTTAAATGTAGACTCCACTTAATTGTCCCAACTTTACTAACAATAAAATGAGAGGGTGAGAGTTTCCCATGATTTTTCATATTTCTCTCCTAATAAAAATTGAATTTTTAAATCAAATGGAACCAAAATGCAACATAACGATCTGGAACAAAATAAAATGCAGTTCCTCATATACAATATATTCGACAAAAAAAAACTATCACAAATCACAATGAGTATTATGCCACCATTAGTGAAAATCTTAACATTTGTATTTCCCTCACTCAATCGTACCCAAAATAGAAGACACAACTGAGAGGAGGAACAGCGAGTTCTGAGAAAACAAGAAAACAGCAGTACAAAAGAATTCGAGATGTGTAAATTATACAAAGATACTCATACATACCTCCCAAAGATCGCAAACTGCGAAGAGCAAGCTGAAAGTAAGCACTCTTAAAACCGTCACCCCAGTCTCCTGCTTTCCCCTTGATGCTAACATAATAATATATGAGGCTTGCTAGGGCTAGTGATACAATAGTGAATGTCCAGGAAATCAAAAACATGATCGCTGTAAATGAACAGAAGGAAAAAAAACCATATTAGATGACTGAAAACATTAACATCGAGGTATGGTGACTACCTCTATAGTTTGTCCCATAGCCTACACTAGCCAACAACATAACAAAAAGTGCAAATATAGGATAAATTCTAGGAAAGACAGCAAGAGTGTCTTTACTATTTGAATCAATCTTTGGATTGGGCAGCAAAGGTGCAAAGTTAACTTTAGCAGATGAAGGACAAACATGAAGAAGATTTGATAATCTGGAAGTGCCACTCAGCAAAATGAAGTATCTTCTCCTGGCAAAGATTACCCAAGCAAGAATAACATATCAATACATAATAAATTCTGCAAGTTGAAGCCAGCCCACATGCTACAGTGCATGAAGCAGAAAGGGAGAGCAACAAGGTCATTTCACAAGGTTCTCAACCAAAAGGATGAGCAGGACTCTGGAAGTGACAACACACACGCCAAATAGAAGAGAAAAGGATAGAAACAACACTGATAAAGAAGTAAGGAAGGATGAGCCACAATGATATAAACAAGATCCCAGCCTAATTATTTAGATAATAAAAATGACCAATTTGTAGGAGAAAAGAGTACGGGAAGTGACAGTGACCATACGGACACTTGATTTAGGATAAGTATCCAGAAAAAAAAAAAGAAGGGGGGAATAAAAAAAGCCATGAACATTTCACATCATCATGAAATGCTAAGACTGAAAATTCTTTTTTGCCAAGAGCAACTTTTTAGGTGGTTGAAATGAAAAAAATTGTTCAAAACTTTTTTCGACCAGTAAATAGCTTAGATTTAAACTTTCTTCATAATATTTAAGTGAAAGAAAAAATATATGGACATGTATAACCCCTTCAGAGTATCTTGCAAACCCCTTACACAACCTATGCAGGAGAAACATATCACTCAACACCAGCCCACATGTATAACCTGATTTTGAGTTCACATGTGAAATTCACCAGAGAGTTACGAGTGTTAAAATAGATTTAACTCTGGTACACTGTAAAAGAATCTGAGCATTCAACGCAAAACCTTAAGCAAATGGATAAGCAAGCCAAGACCCTCGTACAAATCCTTTGGAGGCCCTTACACAGTCCATGAAATCCTCATTAGGATTAATGATTCAGTTGTTTCCATCTACATAATCCATAATTAGGAAAATGTAACTACTGTCAAAAAGATGCAGCTAAGAAGATACCTATACAAAGTAATGCTCCAACAAGAGAGAGGCTCCAGTGGTGAAATTTCCACCGAGGTCGCCAGCTGGGAGCATCTAACAGATCTAGAAGGAAGCAGGATAAGTTCACACCAGCATAGCATACGAGGTAAAACATTGTTGAAGTAGGTGAGACAAGATCTAGATTCCCAATCACAACACAACCAATGCAGATGATGGCAGTGAAGAGAGTAGCCACATGAGGCTCATGTCCATCTGCCACTTTAAAATAATTAAGAACAGGTAGAATGTCATCATTTGCAATTGCTGCAAGGAGACGCGGAGCACCAGTCAGGCTTTGAAGGGCAGCCCCCAAGGTTGAGAGAATTATACCAACATAAACAATAGCCGGAAATGGCCAGGCAACTGTAGCAGTTAACAACCTGCACAAATAGTTTTAGTAATGCAGTGAATACCAATTAAAATTTAATTGATCAGTGAACTGAATATGGAGAGTCTATAGAGAGGTGCTCCTCTTAAAAAACATCTCATACCAAGCTCTAAACTGTGTTTTAGAACTTTTAAAAGAAATGAAGTGTTTTAATAATTTGATGATTCCACTTCAGAAGAAGAGATGTTACCCACTCCCTACCCCTATACATTTTAGAAAAGTAAAGTTAGAAATTGTACTAAATGGAATGACATGGCCAGAGAGGACCCAGGATCCATAGGTAGTGTTGATGTTGATGTTGTTACTATATCTTTCTCCACCAAATATACTCAACACTCATTTTACAAAAAGCAGACAACTCAAAACTGCAATGTGCAGATAGGAACAAGGACAGCACCAAAAGAATGATAATATATCATAAAAGTACTCCATAAGTTCATATTACCGGTCAGTCAAAAGCTTATCTCTAGTTGCAAAAGCTCCAAATAGAAGCACGGAAACCAGATATAAACCAGTAGTTGTCAAAGTTGCAGCTAAGGTCCCAACAGGAATTGCACGTTGCGTGTCCTTAAGAGATGCCGAACGGTTTGAACCTGCCATGATCCCTGTCACAGCAGGGAAGAAGAGACCTACCAATGCACTAACATGCAGAATGAAACAAATGTTAGACTTGGTTTGAAATGCTTTCAGAATGCACATAGAAGTAAACAGCATAAAGATGAACAGATGACTAATCCTAGTAAAAAGATAGTGTAAAATGAAGGAACCAATAGAAACAATTGCATGCCTTACTTAAAATTCCAGTATATTTTGCCATTGGGATCTGGAATTCCAGCATTATTAGTCATCTGATAAGCAGATCCCCAGTTATTTTTGAAAGATTCCAAATTCAATCCTGTGATCCCGACTGTACCATGCATAGCAACATAGAGAAATGAAAAACATGAGTTTTAAAACTTCAGGGAGAACAGAAATATGTAATGCTTTTGTTAATACCTTTGGGATTGACTAAACTCCATAAAGTGATAATTCAGTAAAATTAAATCATCTATACTTTACACCAGTCCTCAAAATATCGTGACACAGAAATCCATCTCACTGGAGAGAAGAGGAAATAAGTGAATCACCATCACGTGCTTCAATTTCCGAAAACTCATTCCTACCTTGCCTTTTCATGTTATAATTAAACAAATGAATCCTACATACAGGAGCACAGAAATGCTTTCTCATGAAATGTAAATGATGCATGAATAGAGGAAGCTAATAAAGTATCATTCACAAAAGCACCGTGCGAAGTTTAAAATTCACATTCGTGTAGCAAAGCTGTTGTTGCAGCCAAGGTATTTCTGTCTACAGTTGAGAACTTCTGGGGGTAATGTTATCTAGCTTTTTTCCTGCTAGTTTTACGATTTTGACGTTATTTAACTGTCTTCCCAAGTTAGCTTTATTTTGCTTGGAGAGTTGGAGTTATAGTTCTTAAGAGTCATTATTCTTATTATCAAACCCAGTAATTAATTGGTATTCTACAGCTTTTCACTATCAATATGGCTTCAAAGATGCAATTTATTCAAACGAAAGAAACACAATGTTCGACTTCACTATACTCCATGACGCCCTCAAGATAATTACATTAACCAGATCGACATACGCACTACTTAAGGGTCATCACTAAAGCAACATAAAATAGTGAAAATATCTGAGGTTGAGATATCAAATTGGGATCAAGAATTAAAGACCATTTCAACAATACCAGTAAACATAGACTCCAGTTACAGAGCGAAAGCTGATGAATGTGGTCAAGACGGATCTATAAAACAAGAAGCAAAGAAGACCCTTTACCATCACCGTCAATGTCCAGCATGCTCTTAAGTAATTTTTACTCCCTCAGTTTCATTTTACATAATGGTGTTTGACTAGGTATGAAATTTAAGAAAGTAAAAGTAGAGAACTCGTGGTCTTAGACATGCCATGACAATTTTTTAACTGTAAGAGCATGTCATTTAAAGTAAAATGGGAAGTTTAAAAGTTACAGAATTTCCATTTTTAGAAAATTGTCATTCTTTCAGGAACAAATTAAAAACTGAAAGAATGTCACAAATGAAACAGAGGGAGTATGCAAGGAAAGTGCATAGCACACAAGAATAACACACAAAGTTTTCAAGAACCTTTCAAGGAAAGACAGAAAGAGAGTAATACAGGAAAGAATAAGAATAAGGCATAGACAACACAAACCTGCTGGATGATCATGCCGGGCAGAAAAGATGCCGACAAATATGCAAAGCAATGAGAATAAAACAGGGACAAGAAATGCAGGTGCAACGCGATTGATCATTTTTACTCCACCAAAAACGACAAAGCAGAGAAGAATAGATACAACAATCCCATAAATTTGAAGGTCATGCAAACTTGGACTTGTAATGGGCTCCGCAATATCTGTGCCATTGACTCGGGTGATAGTTTCTGCATCGATGACAAATGAAGCTCAGATATACAAATGAAGTTGAAAATAACACAGTACTATCCATCAAAAATCAACAATGAGTTACTAGTATTAATGATATGCTAAAGCCACGTAGGATATCAGATGGTTTTATGGTAAAAGTACAGACAACAGCCAAGCATTTTTCTAAATCATAAAAGTTCAATCTCATTTAAGGAATACCTCTAAAGATGCCAGCACTTGGTACAGCATTTAGAAAAGTCTCTACAGCTCCCAGTACATACCTAACCGGCAGGCACATACAAGAGAAGACATCAACACAAATGATGAAAGCAACTTAACCTATATTGGCACCCTTCGCTAAGTTAGTAGTTCCTTCATACAAAAATATAACATCAGATCTATACTCACATTGCACCACCAATTGCAGTCCCAAGGAAAAAACAGAGTCCAATGCTGACACCAACTTCTGGACCCAATGCACGACCAATGAGATAGTAAGGGCCACCACCCTAGATTAGAGAAAACAATTCTAGGAAATCAAATAAGCTACAAGGAGATCGAAGTAACTAAAAGTATGCTCCCTATGACAGGTTAAGCTTTTAGATGAAGATGGAATGGCAGAGTCAGAACTCATTCATAATATTGTCGAGTCAATGTTGGGCAACAGAGATATACAAATCAATGCAAGCTCTTGTTATACTAGGAACCGACTTTGAAAATCTATCCTTTTAATCTGCGCAAAACTTGTATCTGATGATTTTTTTCCCACCTTCATGGCACCATTGCTTGCAATAGCACTTAATGATATTGTGGTCAGGAATGTACATGATCCACAGAACACAACCAGTAATAATGACTCGCCAATGCCAGCCATACCAACAATCCTGCAGTATTCGCAAAATAAACCAATCCAAATAGAGTGAATATTTCGAGTTAGAGAGAGAAAGATATCATCAAACTAACATTAGTAGATCAAAAGTAATGAAGCATTTGCTCTTTATTCCCTTCTCCGGTTCCTTTTCACTTTCTCGTCTTACCAAAGATAACTTTTCTCTCCTTATACCTCTACTCACAATAATTAATTTCTATAACTTTTTTTTATATAAAATTCTTAGAGCATGGGTTTTAAAGAGCATTGGTCTAATATGATTTGGAGGCTGATTTCCAATATTTGGTACTCCATTAATATTAATGGTTCTAGAAATGGCTTTTTCACCTCTACTAGGGACATTGTCAAAGGTGGGGCAGGATCAGATCAGTTTGAGTATCTCATGATACCAGTATAACCACAGCTTTCTGGAGTAATTGAAGAGCTGATTGGTACTATAGTAATGTAGACTAACTTGCTTTGAACATCACCCACCAAACTTTCATTTAGTTAGAGAAACCAGCAAGATGCAAGTATTACATGCTAGATGTGTAGTATTGAAGCTGAAAAGCAGATTCACCACAGTCCTTGAGGTGACAGTTTAAGGAATACAGAACTGGTCAACTTGGCAGATAACTTTAACCAAAAAGGATTTGACAGAAATCACACGACACACTAGATAGAAAGCAAACTTACCACGAAAATCTTATGTAGTATATGATCCCCAAAATATTTTGCAAGCATGGCAGGAAAACTCCCATCAGCGTACCAGATTTATCAGCAGTTGGCTTCAAAAATAGTTCACGTATAGAGATGTTAGAAACGCCCTTTAAAGCTTCATTAAGTAACCCATCATTACAAAATTAACTGGCCAGGCACGTCCAAACTTTGTCAAAGTCTTACTTTTTAATGTTGACGCACAAGATAAAAAGAACATGTGAAGGTTTATGTAAGACAAATTGACAGCATAGGGGGTAACAAGGTGAAAATTAAATGAAGATAGAACACGAAACTGCAGATATATACAACTCTATCTTACATGATATTCAGTATTCAGCAGGAAAAAGTAACTGCACAAGTAAACATCAGCAAAAGAAGCTAGAATTGGGGCGAAAACACGCAAGAGAAAGGGTAGATAACCTATAACAATGTTCTAACTTTGTGTTTCTCTATAGTAGGATGTAAGGATTTCCATTTCTAAACCGAGGAAAAACTTCTATGGAATATAAATGCACAACATAACCAATATCCAGGATGTGCTTGGATGTGGGAATTCTTCAGACATGTAACCACATCCCACAAACTTATTATTAAAGTTGTTCACCAACAAAGGATGTAGTGCAGTGGATGAGGTTGCGCCTCCCTTAACCAAAGATCTCGGATTCGAGCCAAGGGTATGAAAAAATCCTTGGTAGGGAAGCGCTTCCCCAAAATGGGCCCTACGCGATGAAAACCTTGATTAGTCGGGCTCCAATATGGCACCAGACACCAGATGGGAAACGAAAAAAATAGTTGTTCACAAATAATTTAGGAAATTATTGAAAAAACTTTCCGATGAGAGAAGTGCCTTTACACACTTTTTAACACAACAAAACCTCCTTCCGTTCACCAAACATCAAAAAATTGCAGATATCCAAACATGTTAATCTTTCACAAACTTCTTTCTTCAAAAAAGTTCTTCAAAAGAATATTTTTCAAAAAAAATTAAAAAGGTTTTTAACTGTTAATCACGTAGCAAGGTACCTAAGGAGTATCTCATGTCACATACAGTATATCCAAAAGCAAGCAAGCAAGTGAAAGCAGCAAAAGAAGCTAGAATTTGTTAAATAGTTAAGTGTAAATATCAGTTATGATTGGTGTAAATTGTCCCATATCATGTACAGGGTAAAATGTGAATCTTCATGCATTCCCTCAATTTTTCTCCTGTCTCGCTTCTTTCTCACATGATATCAAATTTTTGCTAAGAAACTACTCCTTGTGCATTCACCAATAATGTCCGAGAAAAGAGAAGCATTGTGACGTGTATTTTTGGTGACCGTTAAATCTGTTTGAGTCTTTCTTGATTTCTGTGAGGGTTTGTATACCAATATAGCAAAGCAATACCACAACAAGGTGTCAAATCCTAGTGTGAGCACAACATAAGAAGAATGTCATCATCTGAATCAGGAAACACGTCTTCCCCTGACTTTCTAAGTTAAAGCCATTTTTTCTATTTCATGATAGTGTGACGAAGAAGCTCGCGACCCTCCCCAATCAATTTTTTATTTTTTAGTGACAAGAAACCTAAAATGTTTCAATCATTTAGAACTTAAAAAAAAAATACTAAAATTACTTTTAGAATCGAATGAGAGAGATAATAACAGATGGTTAACTAAATCGAACATGACTTTACGGGCCTTCTTGTCATTAGAGTGATATACGATAACACACTTATATTGTTACTCCACATTGAATTCGGGATAAAACATTGCAGTTATTAGGTAGGTACTATTTAACAACAATGGTAAACAAACCCATCTAATGCAGTCTTATACAGATTAGTTTCTCTTATAGCTCAGTCAAAAAACCCTTCAATAAGAATGAGAGCATCTCTTTCATGTTTTCTCCATTATGAATGTTCTATTATTCTCTTCTAATTACCAACAACTTCCATCTTTGCAATAAAATCTGAAACCGCAGCTTGTTTATTACGGAAAAATGGTGTCTGCAGTGAAAGCATGCCAACCACAACAATCAAGTGTTGATGAAACCATGAATACATCAACAAATTCACAGCTATATTTTCTCTGTGAAAACAAACATCTGACAGTCACTCCCGTTTTCTTTGCAAGAGAATGAAAAGTGCAACTAAGCAATTAGCTGCATATCTAAAGCTCATCAACAAGTTCCACACCTATCCTTTCTCTTATTGGAAACAAACATGTGAATCACACTTCCTCTTCTATAGAAGATAATGAATAACCCAACAACATAGTTATTAACATACCTAAAGCTCGAATAGTTTTTAGGAAGTTAGTGTGAAGCAAAATGGCTGATTGATGGAGGGATGACAAAAAAAACCAAGCAGTAGCCACGTATTTAAATCTAGAATCGTTTTTAGGAAGTTCAGCATGAGCCAACAATAGCCGATGGAGGACAAGAGGGGATTCACCAAGCGTCAGCATTCCAGCACCTAAGTAAAAAGGCACTGAACAAAAAAACTAGAATTACCTAGGAATAACCTCCTCATTTAAGGTCACATAAAGCACCAAAGAAGCAATAAAAGGTTCAGCGAAAACCATTGGGAGATCAAAATAAAATTTCCCATACAGAATTAAACACCAGATGCATATTTTTTTCATGAGCTGGCTAAAGTTCCTTTTTCCAATAAGGATACAACCAATTATTTGGATTACAATTTACAACTGAACTACTAAGACAAATAGGACTACAGATAACCCAGGGAAACAAAAGATAAATTCTAGCAAAAATGAAGAATTAGCATAATCTAAACCTAGGAATAGCTAAACTAAAAATATCCCCTTTCTTTTCTCCACTTGTTTTCCACATCACTGGAAAAGATCCTTGCTATCATAACGAACCAGCTTTAAAAGTTGAAATTACCTCTAATATGTATTTTTTTAATTTATAAGGACACGTAAATTAGCTCCAATACATTCTCTTTTTCCTTTTTTTGGATAAGAAAGTTTAAATTACCTCCAATATGTTCACAAATCAATGAGAAGGAAATTTTCTCATAAGAAAAATGGGAATAATTGTATGTTAACACTTACTTTTTATTACAGAATGAATAAGAATGATGTTATGTAAAGTTGACAATTCTATAGTGACACTCTTAAGTAGAAGACCTAAGTACTACCATGCTCGTCTTCTCATAACCTCCATTTTACAGCCATAGTATAGCCTACTGTCCGTTATTATTCATTCAGAAAAAGAAAGTCCCCACTTTTTACCCCTATGTATAAGCAAAGGAAATGAAAACGAAGGCCACAGGTATCAAGACGGAAAGTGAATCCAACACATCCGGACTTTTATGAACATGATACAGTCTTCATTGTGCATGATACAAAAAGCTTCAGAGAAATCAAAACGATGCTCAACAAATTAGTTCAAGTACCTTAGGTTGCCCAAGCGTGAGAGTTATATCCTCACCATCTCTTGGACTAGATGGTGCCGGAATTTGATCCCCTGTCATACTGGAACAACAAGATTGATGAGAACACCATTGTTTATCCAACAAAATTGAGAGAAAACTGAAGTTAGAAAGTAGTTGCTAAGGACATTTTTGTTTTTTTTGACAAGCAAGCAATTTTATTTCATACAAACAGCACATAAAAGGTGAAGAATACTCTAGTACAAAATCCAGTCTCCATAAAACGAAAGAGGAGCTTGGGAAACCAAAAGGAAAATGTCTAAACCATATACACCCAGAATGTTGAACCAAAACGACCATAAAAAAGCACATTTGTATCAAACTCTAACAATCAACTATCTCATGAAAGATATTAAGTAAAAGGAGAATGATGAGAGCAGAAACGAGTTTCCTGAAATATAGTATATCAGCAAATAAGTTTTGTGGAAAATAAAACAAAAGAGACATAGAATTTGTACCACTTACCTCTTGAGACCTAGAATATTTACTAGAGAATCAAAGCCAAATAATTCCAGCTTGGATTCTCTTTGAGGACCATTGATGCTATGATTGGATAATGACTCTTCTCTTTCTTCAGATGCCATATTTGGATGGACACCTGCTTTAACTTTCCTGAAAAATGGTGTAATCAGAATAATGGTTGAAGTGTTTTCAAGAGAAAAGAAAGGGACAAAACAAAATTCTTGTGTAGATATTTGCATACCCTTTAATATTAAAAAAACAATGGTGGACATGCAGATATACCCAATTTTGACATAATGCCTATCCAGAGTAATGGAGCACGTAAGCAAGCAGTTGAGCACCATGGGCGGGTGTATAGTACTAGCAACTGGTTCAGCTGACCCAGTAGCTTTGGCTCAACCCTTGTACATGACTTAAGAAATTATTAAATATGTACAAATATCAAATTTTGAACCATGGTCAATGGGGGTCAGTGGCATTCCAAACCCATAAAATTTAAATTCTTGGTTGGCCGCTGTTTCACTTTTTCTTTGTTTGGGTCAAGGAGCAGAGAATATCTAAAAAACATAAAACTTGTATACTTGTAGAGAAAGCTATTAAATATCCAAAAGTATATCCATAGGCAAGTTCTGAGATATTCTCAACCCTAAGTGATAACTTTTGAGCGATCAAAGAAAGTAAGCATTTCCATTAAGAGAGTATCAAAGAGTTAAAATGTGATCTATCAAATGGAAGCTAATGGGTCTCAGTTTTAATTTTAAAAAAACACATACACACACACACACACTACTGCGTCTAGTTTACCATGAAGCTTTTTGTTTCGCATTCTTAAAGAGCAGAGCACCACCATCTACTTTACAAAGCACAAATGGAGCAAATCTCAACTAGTATATTAGTTGATAAAAGTTTGATAGATGAATGTCACCATGTTCAATAGAGCCAAACTTTTTGCATATGGTGAACAATTTGGAGAGAGAGGAATGCAAGATGTTTCGGAGGCAAGAGCAGTTCAATACAGAAGACGAGGAGTTCTTGCATTTCTCTTTTTCAAATTTGGTGTAAAGAACAATTAGTAGATGATGCAGAATCATTACTATAATATTTGGTCTCTTTGTATGTTTTTGTCAGGGGTTGTACTTGTAGATTTGACATACGAGGCCTTATTGGGGTGCTGATGAATTTAACATGTTGCCAATTTCAAAAAGAAAAAAAACTTTTTGTTCAGAAGATGCATGTCGTAGAGATGAGTATGTTGAGATGGATGTGTGGTCACACCAGGACTGATAAGATTAGGAATGAGACCATTCGGGAGAAGCTAGAGGTGGCCCCTGTAGATGATAAGATGAGGGAAGCGAGACTGCGATGGTTTGGACATGTGTAGAGAAGAAGTATTGATGCTCCTGTTAGGAGGTGCGAGAGGTTTGTTTTTGGAGCTACACGGAGGGGTAGAGGTAGATCGAAGAAGTATTGGGCAGAGGTGATCAGACAAGATATAGCGAAACTTGATCTCACCGAGGACATGACCTTAGATAGAAAGGAGTGGAGATCGCGAATTAGAGTAGCAGGCTAATGGGTTGGTAAGCTTAGGTGGATGTCTGGCCTTGGAGTTTAGTAGGGTAGCAGGAATAATCATGTTTATATCATGTTGGTCATTATCTGTCGTATGTGTGTAAATTTTATCATATTTACATATTGTTATGTGCTCTTCGTTATTAGTCGCCCTTTCTATTCCGTCATTTCCTTTTTGTCATATCTTGTTTATTCTGCTCATGGATTTTTGAGATGAGGGTTCCCAGGAAACAGTCTCTCTACTTCCATGAGGTAGTGGTAAGGTCTGCGTACAGTCTACCCTCCCCAGACCCCACTTGTGGAATTCCACTGGGTATGTTGTTGTTAGAATCCTTAATTATAGGGATTCCTTAATTATAGGGATCTGTTAGATTCCTTAATTATAGGGATTCCTTAAT
>JAPFFP010000046.1:12205911-12255676 GCA_026153255.1 Solanum medicagineum
GGTAAGGTCTGCGTACATTCTACCCTCCCCAGACCCCACTTGTGGGATTTTACTGGGTATGTTGTTGTTGTTGTTTTGACTTGAAAGGTGAATTCTAGAATTTTCAGGCATCTGAAAATAACAAGAAGGTATTTTCACTTTTTTCGCTGCAAAGTACTCACAAAAAGTCAAAAGCAGCTCAATTTGTATACATGGACAAACACAATTTAATTAATTTTCAAATATCATTTTTCACTTTGAAAACAATTTTTTTTGATTCTTTCAAATTTCACAATGACATATAGCCAAATGTGCCATAATGTCTTCTTAGGCTTGTATTTTTAAAATAGCCTCTTTGCATACATAGCCTTTTTCCTCCTCCTCCTTTGTACTTCCATTTAAGTAAGTTTCTAAACTATTAAGCTTTCGTTCCACGTCCTTTCCAAGCCTTCAAATTAGCAATATGATGCAATGCTCTTAAGCTTCTTAGTTGGACTTGGTGTGTATGCATCACATCATCCTTCTGAAAAATAAAGAATGTTACATACCAAGAATGTTGAAATACTCTAGAATATAATGTCACTCAAAGCTTGGTGTATAGTATTGCTTAAATGCCTATTTTAGACTATAAGGTTGATTTGCTCACATGCAAACATTGATCTAAGAGAAGACACTACTAATCCTAAGGGACCGTTGTATAGATTTGCCCTTCCAAGTCACTGTAGAAGAAAACATTGTTCACAATCACTCCTTATCTAACTATTGGATAGCACTTTATAATGTATAAAAATAAATCATTGGATAGAAAGTTTTAGTATAGTCTATGCCTCTTGATTAAACAAAATGAAGTCTATACCTTCTCTTTGCTTATTTCCTCTAATCTCCAACCTTGCTTTATAAAGTCTATACCTTCTCTTTGCTTATTTCCTCTAATCTCCAACCATGCTTTATATCTTTCAATAGTCCCAGTAACTCTGTTTTTGTCTTATAGATCCACTTTGAACCAAGGTCAAATTCTCCTAGGTTCCAATTATATCGGAGAGGACACAGTGAAGATATAATTAATTTTGTTAGAATTTCCACATTAGTTGAGGAAACGGGTTACCCTTACATAAGTAAATAAATGTATACCCTTTGCAACAACTTAAGCTTTTAGATGAGATAGTTACATAATAGAAAACGTACATAACTCACTTGCAAACCCTAGACCAGAGTGATATCAATAGAATGCTCAAGTGAATAAAGACACACCAAGAATCAAGTAAATGGAAGTGCTATAGCAACCAAAAAGAAAGAGATTTTGAAGAATCCCACGTCGGGGCTTTAAGGGATGGGTGATCTTTTTAATATGGGCAATTCTCATCTCTTGAGCTCGGTTTTTGGGGTTGCTTTAGGTCCAAGATCCAATTTCTTTACGTGGTATCAAAGCAGGGCTTATTCCAATTCTCGTTTCCCAATTTTGGAGCCCTATATTAAAATTGCCTAGGCTATAGATATCCAACCTTGGGTGTGAGGGGAAGGGTGTGTGAAGAGTCCCATGTCGGTGCGTTAAGAGGATTTTTTAATGTGGTTTAGACAATCCTTTACCTTTTTCAGCTAACATTTGATTTGAGTTAGGCCCAAGATCCATTTTTTTTTTACAAAGATCTACAAAACCAGTGTGAGTGGTTGACTGAGCAGAAGGGATTGAGTTCATCAAAGCAGACTATTAACTACAAATATCTGTTGCTCAACTTGTTATACATATCCCATGCACGTGTATTGAGTTGTTGAATGTTATGCTGTATACACTGTAACATGTTGGGATATAGAGTCGTTAGTATTCCTTATTTTTTCACAGCATCGTGTGGAATGAACTTTTTGAGCTTGATTTTGGCTTCTTTTGTTTGGATTTTGTAGATTGCTTTTGCTCTGTTAAGGTCATTGATGAGTCCTACCCAAACCCAGGGATTGCAATTAATTTTTTCACCGAAACTATGGACAAGCTTCCTCAAGTGCTGACTGTTGGTGACATAATTCAGCTTTCTCAAGTTGTGGTAACTAATTTTGCTTCAACATTTGCTTGTTTCCTTTTTGGTATTGATTCATCTCTTGAACATTTTACATGCAATGGAAATGTCGAACTTATATCTAGAGTAACTAATCCTGAAATAAATATATAGAGTAACTAATCCTGAAATAAATGTTGAAATGGACTTCTTTTTTGAAAATTATGCACCATATTAACCCTTCAGGGTGGCGCAGTGGTTTGGGCTTATATGTTGGAGGTCTCAAGTTCGAAACCCTTTGCCAGCAAAGCAAGGGGTTTGCCTTCTGGGTCGAGCTCGTAGCACCGTGTTTGCCTTGTGCAGGGTACCTCTCCTATGTGGTTTGTGAGCTATTGCATAAGAGCGGGGGTTTACCTTGTGCACACTAAAAGAGTAGCAGCTGTGGGTTCCCCTTATTATCAAAAAAGAAAAAACTATGCCCTATGTTAGACACGACATAATATGGAGTAGTTACAACTAGCATTATCTGTAGAATACTTAGCTTTCAAAAGGCTACAGTCCTTTCCCAAACCCAAAATTTTGTTAGGACTTCAAATAGCTTGAATACTTTCTATGTACCAGATCATGATATTTTTACTTAGATGATTCGATATCCATAACGGTTGATTGATATAGTAGCATCCTTCACGTCCTCCTTTAGACAAAAGAAGCTAACCAAAGATTTTGTTGATTCTTTATGAGGGATCTGACTTTATTCAGTAGGATTTGGAGGGGGCATATGTAACAACCTATCTTAAGATGAGAAGTCCCACATCGGCAAAATACAGGAGAGAGGTTGTGTAAGTAAGCAGGTCTTACCTACTAGTGGTCCGTTTTAAAGCCGTGTTGGTCGAGGCGCAAAGCGGACAATATCACTAGCGGGCTGGGCCATTATAAATGGTATCACAGTCACTCCTGTGTCAGTCTTGTCGTTGTGGGCTAGAATTCAACTGAGTTTAGGCAAATCCTAGTAAGGCAGGACAAACGTCACTGCTAAATCTAGGCAAATCCCATGCGGTGGGGCCAAACCTCAGCGAGGATGCAGAGTCCATAGAGGGGATGTGTGTAATAACCCATCTTAAGATGAAAAGTCCCACATGGGCAAGACACAAGAGAGATGTTGGGCATATAAGTAAGCAAGCCTTACCTACTAGTGAAGTGTTTTAAAGCGATGCGGGCCTAGGACCAAAGCGCACAATATCACTAGTAGGTTGGGCCGCTACAGTGTATTTCCAGTTAATCTATGTTTGATGGATACTTTTTTTTTTTAAAGGTTAATAGTATTTCATTTCAATAGCTTCATCATCCAAGAAATGATGAATGGAAACTTAGATCTCACTTCAAGGGTACATTACAAGTTTCCTAAGAAATCTACTAAATCTATTGTCTCCTCTATCAGACTACCTTTACACCAAAAAAATAAAAGACTTATACAATTCATTCTAATCCTCTGTAACTTGGTTCTTTTCCCTTCAAAGCATCTTAAGTTCCTTTCTTTCAATAGAGTCCACCAAATACAGACAGGAACGGTTTTCCACCAGTGGCCTTCCCTGTGTCTGCTCCCAATTCCTTTCCAGCTGCTTAGGAGCTCCATAGTTGTGCCAGGCATCACCCAGTTAATCCCCAGTATGGCCAAGAACATGTCCCATAAATTCTTTGCTGCTTTACAATGGAGGAATAGATGATCATTTTTTTCAGCTTCCTTCTCACACAGAACAACCTGGAACTGATCTGCGAACCTTTCTTTTGTAATACTTAATGAGTTAGACAAGCCTCCCTACATACCAACCATACAAAACACGCAACCTTTGGTGGGCTTTTAGACTTCCAGTTCAGCTTCCAGGGCCATCTATCTGGTCTAGTCTGCAAGGTGTTGGACTTCCAGTAATAGGATTTCACTGAAAATACGCCTTTTCTTTGGATTTTCCATCTCAAAGTGTCAGGTCTCAAAGATAAACCTGAACGAGAGTGAAGCACTTCCTGTAATCTTGCAACTTCCTCAATCTCCCAGTCATTCAGACCTCTTCTGAAGGTTAGATCCCACCCTTTTGGGCTCCAAGCTTGAGCAACGGTAGCCTCCCTTTGTAGACTTATGGAATAAAGTTGTGGGAAGGAATCTTTCAAGCTGTTTTCACCAACCCATACTTCATTCCAGAACTCTGTTTTCAAACCATCACCAACGTTAATGGATATGTTCTTATTGAAACAAACCCATAGCCTTCTAATTGTTTTCCATACACTACACCCAAAAGTACCCATGGCTTCCTTTGTTGTCCATTGAGAGAGTAGGCCATACTTCCCTTCTATGAACTTTCTCCACACAGCTCTTTCTTCTATGCCAAATCTCCATAACCATTTTTGTCAGAGAGCCTCATTCTGCTTGCTGAGATTCCTTAAGTTCAGCCCCCCTTGCTGGATGTTGAGGGTTAAACATCTCATTTGACCAGGTTATATCCTTTCTTTTCCTTGTTTCCTTGCCATAAAAAAGACCTTCTTACTCTGTTGATTTTCTTCTCAATGCTCTTGGGTATAGGAAAAAGACTCATCATGTATGTTGGCAAGCCATCCAGAACAAACTTGATTAGAGTTAGTCTGCCTCCTATAGAAAGGTATTGACTGTTCCACCTGGGCAAAATTTTTCTCACACCTTTCCGGTACCCCATTCCACACTTCTAACTCCTTGTTCTTGGCCCCTAAAGGGGGCTGCAAGTATTTGGTATGTAGTGAATCCATCTATCAGCCTAAAACTTAGTCAACTCCTGAATGTTCCCAGCTTGGTTAACAGGAAAGATGAAGCTTTTGTCCCAGTTCACATGCAGCCCAGAGACCCCTTCAAAGATTACTAGGATGTCCCTTAGGTGTCTCACCTGATCTGGTTCAGCATCACAAAATATTAAAGCATCATTAGCATAGAAAAGATGAGATATTTCCAACCCTTCCCCCTTGCCTGTCATAGCACTAAATCCTCTCACCCATCTGTTTGCCTTTGCAATCTTTATCATCTGATTCAAAGCTTCCATCACAAGCAGGAACAAAAAAGGTGACAAGGGGTCCCCTTGTCTTAGGCCCCTTTGAGATTGAAAGAAACCTTCAGTGTTACCATTTATAATCAGAGAGAACCTGACAGTTGATATGCAGAAGCTGACCACTTAATCCATCTATTGCCAAAACCCATGTCTTTTAGAATTTTTATGAGGAAGTTCCAATTGACATGGTCATAAGCTTTTTCAATGTCCAACTTGCATATAATCCCTGGTTTTGGCTGTCTGGTTCTGGAGTCTACCAGTTCATTGGCCAGTAAAACAGCATCCAGGATTTGCCTCCCTTTCAAGAAGGCCAAGTGGTGCTCATCCACCAACTTCCCTATAACTGATTTTAGCCTTTCAGTCAAAAGTTTAGAGATAATCTTGTAGACCCCTCCGATCAGACTGATTGGCTTGAAATCCTTTACCTCCACAGCCCCTGGTTTCTTTGGGATTAAAGCCACAAAAGTGGTATTGAATGCTTTCTCAAACATTCCTTTCAGATGAAAATTGTGGATGTTTTGCATCAAATCTTCCTTCAAAATTGACCAACAAGCTTTGTAAAATTGCATAGTGTCCCCATCAGGTCCAGGGGCTTTGTCCCCATCACATAGTTGTAAAGCTTGGAGCACTTCTGTCTCTGTGAATCCATTCATCTGTCTCTGTGAACGGTCTTTGAATCCATTCATCTGTCTCTGTGAACGGTCTTTGAATCCATTCATTCTCAACAACAACAACAACAACAACAACATACCCAGTAGAATCCCACAAGTGGGGTCTGGGGAGGGTAGATTGTACGCAGACCTTACCACTACCAGAAGTAGAGAGGCTGTTTCCTGGGAACCCTCATCTCAATAGTAATTGTAGGACATCCTCTCAGCACAAAAGTAGGTCTCCAAGATTCATTATCAGCGTACAAGTTAGAGCAGAAATCTAACAGTGCCCTGTTAATGTTTTCAGATTCATGAATTTCTTCCCCCCCTTACAACCAACCTGTCAATGGTGTTATACCTTCTGTGGGCTGTGGCTAGCCTCTGGAAGAATTTCGTGTTCCTATATCCCTCTTTCAGCCAAAGAGCTCTTGATTTTTGTCTCCATTTCTCTTCCTCTTTCTTAGTCAGAGCTTCAATTTCTACCAGAATTGTTGCTTTAACCATCAACTCTTCCTGAGTTAGGTCTCTGTCTTTCTGTGCTTTGTCCAGTTCTGCTGGTTCATCCAACAGGCTACTTTTTGTGTTAGCCATGGCAGCATTGTTTTCTCCGTTCCAAGATTTTAATCTTTGTTTTCAATAGCCTCAATTTGGTGCAGAGCTTATAATTAGGGCAGCCCTCAACTTGAAACCCATCCAACCAGTTTTGCACCAAACTGTCAAAACCCTCAATCTTTAACCACCAATTTTCAAATTTAAAATAAGGATGCCTTTTTTCCCACTCACCACATTCCAAAATTATTGGGTTGTGGTCTGAGGCTATTCTGGCCAGGGGTCTTTGTCTGATCTTCTTAAAGCTCTCCTCCCATTCTGAACTAAATAAGAATCTGTCCAGTCTTGCATTATTAGAGTGATTTATTCCCCTGACCCAGGTGTACTTGCCCCCAATAAGTGTAGGATCATGTAATTCTAAGTCTTCAATCCACCTGGAAGAATCAGTCATGATGTTGGTGGTTCTTGAGCATCCTCTTCTCTCCTCCATTCTCCTGACAGTGTTGAAATCACCCCCTATCACCCATGGCCGACCCCTCGTTGCTGCCAGCTCCCCCCAGCATTCTAGCTTTTCCATCCTGGTGTGTGGAGCATATACACTAGTGAAGGACCAGCTAAAAGGCTCTTGAAGATTTACAAAGTTGTAAGTGATCGAATACTGTCCCTCTTCTATTTTGGTGCCCCTCCACACCCTGCTATCCCACATCAAAAGGACCCCCGCTTTGCTACCATCAGCTTCCTTGAATCCACACCTCATCCACCTATTAGGCCATATTCTGAATGCCACCTTCTCTGTTTCCTTGTTTATTTTGGTTTCCTGAAAACAAACTACATCCCCTTTCCACTGAAGAATACTAGTCTTGATTAGATTCCTTGAACTCTCCTGGTTGAGCCCCTTCACGTTCCATGACACAATTTTGACCTTCATTTAAACGTTAAATAAAGGTTCTTCCCCCCACTTCTTGTTCCTTCCACTTCCTTGTTCAAGCTTGATTGGAGATTTTTCAGTTCATTCTTGCCTATACCTCTACTTTTCGGAGTTGTGATGCCTTTTTGTTTCTTTCTTCCCATCTCTGATTTCCTTTCATTAATTCTCATTAGAAGCTCAAATGTTTCTCTTTCAAAACTCTCGAATGCAACCCCATATGTATTACTAAGCTCTAGGATATGTGAATTTACCCAACTTGGTGCTTCTGTCTCCAATTCTGTGGAATCATCAGGGACCTGAATATTGACTGGGTCAGGTTGGAGAACCTGTTGGAGCTGCAATTCTTCTTCTCTTTCTCCAGAATGGGATGTTGTGGTAGTTGAGCCAACTTTCTCAAAATGATTCTGACAGTCCCTGGGCTGTGACGTCCCCTGTTCATGCCGGGAATCATCTTGATTGGGGTTGTCGACTCTTACCACCGTAGTTTCCTTGGTTTTTTCAGCCAAAATCTTAATTTCTTCCATGTTTGTAGAAAGAGAAATATTTCTGCCCATTTGTCTCTTTACTTAAAGGGCCTTTGAGCCCTTCATAATTAAATTTTGAGACATTTGGGCTTCGGCGCAACTCAAAATTTGGGACCAATAAACTAGGCCCATCCTCTTTTGTCCCCAAGCTAAACCCACTACAACCTGGCACATCACATGGGATACCATGCGTATAATGAGACTTCCCTTTCTCCTGATACTTGTCAGATCGTACTTCATTGACCGGCAGGTTATTTTTCAAAAACTTTCTGGGTAAAAGAAGAGCTACGACCTCCATCTCCGACGACGGCTTTCGTCGGTAACTCCACCCAAAATTGCATCGTGAAGGTGATTCCCCCATTTTCGACTCTAATCTCCCTCGGAATATCACGGCCATCACCTTGCAGTCTGATTCTCGCCCACTTCAGATGGTTACGGAACGTGGTCTCCTCCTCTGTTTGTCGCCACCCGCCACAACAGTCGCCAATAGCTTTAAAGGTGGTGTGAGACCAAAGATGCAAACGCAAACCTATAATTTTAACCCAAGTGGATTTGATTCTTTCAGACACCTCTATGGTAGTAACCAATGGATTCCACCAATTGAGAATTATAGGGGTCTTTTTCCACTCCCAGCTGCCTTCCATGATTAATTCAGCTTGTTGCATGGTGTCACATTCAAACAGAAAACAGTTATTTCCCATCACATACACACTCAACCCATACGATTGCTTCCATGTGTTTAGGGACCATCTCCTCACCTCTGATAATGTCGCCTCCGCAGTGAACTTCCTCACCAGACTTCTCTTGAGAACTTCATTATATTTGCATAGAGGTTCTTTGATACTGATGGTTCGTTCCTTCTGTACCAAGGCCTCTGTTGTGATTCCTTTTCCAGGTCAACTCTCCCACTTCGATCGCCTGACCATCTCAGTGTAGGATACCCCTTCGTCAATGGTTTTGGTGATCACTGGGCTCATACCAAGCTTGTGGGAGCTTATGAATCTGGCTACCTTCTCCGCAATGTCTGTCCACCCTGCGTTGAAGGTTAGCTCTGGAATAATTAGAACTGCCCTTCGACGCCCCCTCACACTTATCAGGCTGATATACCTTCCATACTTGTTATAATTTCGTGCACAAAAAATTTCTGAAAAGTCCTCTGTTCTCCTCCACCTACGCACTGAGTTGCCTTTTGTTTGAGAAGCCTCTTTCAGGATTTTAACGATCCACTCCATGCAGCCCTTGTTAAACCTTGCCCTAGTGATTGCGTTCCTGCTTCTCTCTGTCCATTCGTACCAGAAACCAGTAGCACCCAAGCATCTTTCAATGTCAAAAGATTTAAAACCAACAACAAAATAGATGAATTTGTCCATTAGAAATCTGAATGCAGGAATAAGAAAGAAAGCTGACTCGTAAGGAGATAGCTGGAAGATAATGGGGAAGATGGGGGCTCGAAAAATCTCCCAGCACCCACCGGAAAGAGGGTTCTCTCTCCCCTAGTAAGTAGGAGAGAGAGTAGCATTAGGGAAAGTGTCTGAGAGCATTTTTTTCCATGTTTGATGGATACTTAAGCCACTTGGAAGTGTGTCCTTTTACTCTGTTCAGGGAAAAAGATAAAAGCACTTGTTGCTTCTAAAAAAATATTAGAGTAGATTGACAACTTCTTGTTCCACAGCCCTTCATCCTCTAGATTTTGTTATATTTGAACTGTTTATGAATGCACTATTATATATCATATGCAAAGGTCAAGGGGAAGCAAGTAAAAGTCAATTTCTCAAGGAAATAGATAAAACTTTATTGTAGTTTCAAAAAAAAAAAAAGATAAAACTTTATTGGATTGACCAACAAACTAAATGCATGATCTTGTACTGATTGAGTGAACTTTTATTGTTCTCAAGTATTATTTTCTGGAAGTAAAAATATGGTGTGAATCCTTACCGGTGATATTCTTTGGCCCGCAGATGAAAACTCGTGGACCTGATGTTTATGCTTTGTTCAACAAGAAGTTTTCTTCGTTTGCAATATTTGACGGAAAAAATAACTCAAATGTTCTCCCTTACCAATGTTCTCCTAAGTATCAAGCCAGAGAGCAAGACAAGAAATCTATACTGGGTTTGATGAAGTGGTTGGTTGATCACAAGATCGATACAGGTACTTTCATCAGAAATGCCAACTTAAGATTGATGCCTTTAATAGAATTCTGAGCTAAACCCTCAGGGGTTGGCCTGCTGGTAATAGACTTGAACCTTCGGGTTTGCTCCCTCTCAAGGTCTCAAGATCGAAACCCACTGGGTGCAAACAATATCTGAGGGCCATCGGACTGGGTAAAAACCTGAATTAACCGTGGTGCACTTGTGGGAAACTCCTTGCCAAGGGCCTGTGCAATCTCGGGATTAGTCGGGGCTCTAAGAGACTCGGACACCCGGTGCAAATCAAAAAAAAAAAAAAAGAATTCTGAGCTAAGTACATAATGATTAATTATTTAGCTGATGAAGGTTGCATAAAAGAATGCATCCTATGTTGATGATCCTGTTGAGGTGTACATGTCCATTATGGATGTACGGGTACATATAGCTCAATGAATATCACACTTTTTTGATACAGACATGTCAAGACAAAGAATGGATCCATATAGCATAGGATGGAGCAGCCAACTTTGCTGCCTGCAAAAGGTGTTGAAGATATGCGTGTGCACATTTTCCTGTATTTATCTAGTTGCTAGAGCTTCTTAGATAATCTTAGCTAATATTAACTCTATCCTTCTTTGAACATCAGTTTTGCTATAAAGGATCCACTCAAATAATCCTTTCCCTCTTTCCCTAGCCTCCAACAAAAATAATGGGTGAAAAAGAAAAAGGAAATGAAAAGGAGAACAAAACAGATGACATTTGTATTCTGGTAGTGTTTTTCCTTTTTCTTTAGTAATAGAATTTTTTTGTTGTTTGAATTTTCCATCATCTCTTTCAGAATATGCTCACAATTTTCTTGGTACTCAGGAGATGCTTCATTTTCTTGATAGGTTTGGCTGATTTACATTCGTTGAGCGAGATCAGAGAAGGAGAACGTCTCAATTTGATCTGCAAGGTATTTTTTTTTATTAAGTGATCTGCAAGATAGTTTTGTGTCTTTAAATAACTGTTTTTAAATTTATTTCGAATATAACTGGCAAACACAGTATGAGTTACATGTTCTTGGGTAATGACACTACATTCATAATTACTAACACTTCCTTTGCAAATCACACTGGTATATGCCAGATTGTTCACTTATGTGAAGTTGTAAAAGACAAGTGGATGCTTCTTGTGTGGGATGGCACGGATACTCCCCCTGGCACTATCAAAACAAAGTGAGTGATTTCTACTTTCTAATCAGGCAATAACTTGAGCCAAGGTTCTTGGAAACAACCTCTCTACCTCTCAATGTAGGGGCAAGGTCTGTAACACCTCTTGTGGGATTATACTATGTTGTTGTTGTAATCAGGCTTTGAACAAGGAGTACACTCGTGATTTAGTTTAATTGGTTCCCCCCTTCCCCCTTGATATGAGATACTTTTGCAGGAAGACTAACTGATGGACTCCTCCAGATATCTATATTAGTTTAAATGTTCCACTTTGTGCTTGCGATATGTGATATTGGGCACTTCTGTTGGAATCATTATTTCTTTTATCTACTGCCACCACCGAACTAAAAAATGTGATAGTGGAAACCCAATCAATTTAATGCTTTACTACATATTTTTTTAGTAATGGAACTACTCATATTTTTTTAGAAATCCGTCTTATTGTTGTAATCAGGCTTTGAACAAGGAGTACACTCGTGATTTAGTTTAATTGGTCCCCGCATGCCGATATGAGATACTTTTGCAGGAAGAGTAATTGATGGACATCTCCTGATATCTATGTTAGTTAAATATGCCACTTTGTGCTTGCGATATGTGATATTGGGCACTTCTGTTGGAACGATTATTTCTTTTATCTACTGCCACCACCGAACTGAAAAATGTGATAGTGGAAACTCTATCTATTTAATGCTTTACTACATATTTTTTTAGTAATGTAAAAGACTCAGATATATATCATAGTTCAATGCCGTTATCTCTCAAAACAATGGTAGTTTTGTTGAAATAACAAACTTAGAGTTGGGCTTAAGGACATAATTCAATTAGCTGAAGCTCTTTGATACTATTTCAAGCGTAAATTTTATTTTCTACGAATTAACACTAAAGACACCCGAAAGACTGGCTTGATGGAACTAACAGCCAAATTTGTTTGCTTCCTGATCTTAATGAGTATCAGCAAATTACCTGGATAACTGAGATTCATGTTACTTAAAAAGGTCACAGAAAACTAAAGCCTCAAATGGCCTTTAAAATATCTGCCTTCTTGCAGTACTTTAAAAGATAGAATCAAACCTCTGTTGAACTAAGTACATTCAGAGAGGTCAACTGAATATCTGCATGCGTGCTTGTTTCCAGAAAGCTTTTGCATATGCTGTGGATGATTTAGTACCTGATCCTGATATGATGTGGATGATTTAGTACCTGATCCTGATATGCTGTGGCCAATTGTTTTATGAATTACAGGCTAGAAGAAGAAATGGACAAGCCACTTCCGTTGCAACCTGTAGACTTCACTTTGCAAAGAGAGATTCTCTGCACCTTGCCACCTCTTGGTACTGTCTTGAGGGTAACCGTTGATGATTGCAACGAGAAACTTGGCATTAACTTTCTCAAGAGCAATCGATGGGTGAGATTGATTAACATTAGATGTGAACTTCATACAGCATTGTGGCATGCTGTTCTAATGCCCTTTACTAGGGTTTGCTACTTATCTGATGAAGATGACATTGTTTTGCAACGGATGAGGTATTTCTGCTTCAAGTTTTAATACATATGTGTTATAATCTTAGGTGTGGAATTTTCTCAAAGAAAGACAATGTTAGGTGTGGAACTCCTATCAGAAAAGTAAAAAGAAAAAAAGACAATGGTGTGAAAAACTCAATTGCATAGTTGCACGATAACATGTTCATTTTTGTCAAGCATGTTATAGCCCATGACTTCATAACATGGACGCTCATCCCCACCACAATTATCAGTTCCATAGCTACTCTTGGCAGCAAGGTGTTTTGTAACAATCTTGTCCTTGCAGTATAATACCATGCACCTATGAATTTACTTCAAGTGTGTGCAATTACAATATAGGCAGTACGATGAGCGTCGTAAATCTAAATGGGGATGGATGCCTTTGTCAAGCTTTCCTTGGCCATCTGAAATAACAGGTTTGCCTTGTGTGCTCAAGCAATGTTTTTGATGCTTTAATAACACATTCTAACTTTTCTTTTATTTCCTAAATTCTCAGAGACCAACTATCCTGATGTACCTTTTGTCTCCTTGATGAGAGCTCTGGCGAATTCAAGGGTATCTCAACCACTTCAAGCCATAATTTCCTTCTTTTGTGCTCTTAGAATTCCAAATATTGAAGATATACTAACACTATCTTTACAATTAATTATTGGAGGTTGCAAGAAACCTTTCATCTCTTCTTGACTTTTTATCGCACATAGGCATCCTGACATCTTATTTACTTTCCATAGATCCCGGCTAGGCTGGAGTGTATTGACAGAGAAAGTAGAAATCTCCATGAACCATCTTTTTCTTTGATGTTGCATACATCTTTCATATTCAAAAGTCTCAAACATTTAACATCCCAGTTGCTTTATAATTAATGCTGAAAATCCGATTAATATAAGAAAACGCCAATGCTTAATAAGCATTGAGCTCTGTTAAAGTACTAGAAAGGTTCATTGCTATCAATTGGGTGAATATTCTAGATACTTGGCAGCATTAAAGACTAGAGAAAGTTTTAGCAGTCAGTTTTCTGTTATTCCTCTCTGATTCAATTGATCTATGACTTCTTTCTGTGAAGTTGCTTCTTGTGTAAAATAGGTTCACCTGAACCTGAACCTTGAACCTGAACCTGACAAATAAGTCTTATTTCTCCTGCTGATTATAGCTATACGTAGGTCTTAAAGACCGCACGGGGCTTGATGTAGTGCAAGTTCCCTTTTAAGTTTCATCCTCATCTCCATGAGTATTAGAAAGTTCTTAGAAGCAATAGAGTTTGGATGATTCTAGTCAGTAGCAACATCCATTTTTTTCTTATATTACATATATGACTTGACACTATTTATCACTCTTACATCGTTGCAGCTTATTACTTGCAGGTTGTAGGTAAGTTCCACTGTGTAGTTAGAGTGGTAGCGGCATTTCCTTGGCTAGCTGAAGATTTCCGTTCCCCTTCTGGGGTTTATAGGATCAGGTTGACCCTAGAGGATCCAACTGCCAGAATCCACGCATATCTGTATAAAGAGGATGCGGTAATAATTGTTTCTGCACTAACAATCTTCTATCAATCTTTATCGTGTATACTGTAGCACAATGTGAGCCATTTGAGGACTATGTTTCATGACTTAGCTCAGTATTTTAAATACGTTTCCTGGATTTGGATATCCTTTTTTTTTTTTTTTGGGTATGACTTTATGCATCTGGGAGGGTGCATATGACGTACCTATACTCATTAACTGAACTGCTCGACTTTGTTATCTTGAAGCAAAATGAAGATTCCATGTGTCATAGTTGCTGATTGTACAAAACAACTATTTACTTCCCAAATCATCCACCAATTGATAGGGGAAATGATGAGATTGTGGTCCTTGAAGATTATGATTTATGAACGTCAAGTCTCGATGTGCTACATCAAGATGTTAAAATATTCTGTTGGTTTATATTATTGCAGAATCTTCTAATCAACTTGTTTTGCATGCTTTAATTGTTTGAGCTACTAACTAGTTGATCTTTTTTTTGACGTGATACTACTATACTTGCCAGGAGCAATTTTTTGATGGCTACCCCTCTGTTCATGCATTAACAATAAAGAGAAACTTCTTGCTTGGAATTTCCGAAGGTGATGATGGTAGTGAAATGAATGATCATTTTAGAAATCCACCCTGGATCAGGTGTTGCTTAAAGTCTTACCATATTGATGACAGCGATGCCTGGGGAAGTAGGAACTTCCGAATTTTTGCTACCACTCTGAAAGTATAGGAGATTGTCCATTCTGTATGCCTACAGTGCTTTCAATTATTGTGTGTACTTCGGCCTCTTCTGCAAATGTACTGAGAAGTTGCTAGGAAGTAGCTTAGAATGACCTATAACCTATTTTGCTTTTGTTTCTGTAAATGTACTCATGCTAGTACATAATAGTTTTGCTTTCACGTAGTAAAAGAAGTTTAAAGCTCCTTGTCATGTCTTAACTTTCTTCATTATCTGTTTCTTTTATTTCCTTTTGGTGTCGCAACTATCATATAAAGAGTTCGTTAGAACCATCCATAACATCACCTCGAGCCAGTTGGCTCAGAGTAGAGGTGGCAAAATTAAACTCAACCTGTCCGCCCAATCTGTTGAAGTTTGGGCGGGTTATGATCCGCCAATTTATTAGCTCAACCATTTAAAATTGGGTTGATATGTAATTCAAATAGAATCGAGAGAAATTTTGTCAAAGTATTTTTAAAACACTTTTTTTAAAATTTGATATGTTTTATAAAGTAATAATAAAGAAAAGTATAACTTAATTAAATACTAAAACATTGAAAAAGAACAGATAAAATAAGTAAAACTTAGTAAGAGTTGGGTCGTGTTGGGTCTTGACCTGCTCTATAACTCATTACTCAACCTGTTTTGATCCAATTATTTATATCCAATCAATATTGGATTGGGTTCAATCTTGACTCGTTTGTTATCTTAGCCCAATAAAACCGGCTCAAAATTGACCCAACCCGCCCAATTGCCACCCCTAGCTCATAGTTCGACATGCATCATAGTTACTCCATGACAACACTTGTGAATCTTTTTTCAGAAGTAAAAACATCGCGGTTTGCGAACAATGAAATGTGTAGGCTGTAGTTTGCTGAGGATGAAATGTGTAGTCTGTAGTTTACTGAGGATTATAAGACATGATAACAAACTCGACTGCAGAGAGCAGACTACCATAAGACCATTCGAATTTGATGTGCTAAGTGTTGGAAACCAATGATTTACTGGCTACTACACCTGCCATCTACCTTTCAATGGTAACTTCTTCGCAAGTAAATTTGGAAGATAAGATATGCTGAATTGCACTTAAAGCCAAAGAGGGTTTCATGAAGAAACAAAATCAGCAGCAGTTCTGTACATAATTTCCTTAGTTTTTTTGTTGTCGGATAAGAAGTCTGTTGCATCGACATCTCTTACTAGTAAATGATGATATTTTTAATATCACGTGTAGTTCTCAAACAAGATGCTTCGTAAGCGTTTATGGAGTAAGTTATGCAGATAGACAGAAATTAACATGACCACAGCCACTTTGTCATCACAAAGGCGTACTAAAATCTCAAAATTTAAGCATTTGATACCAATAGTCAAAATCCATTTCGGGGAAAACAGAATATTAATTAAACAAACAAAACGAGTTCAAACACTAAAACAATATAGAGATCTCATCTAAAGCCAAAATGCTTATTCATCCTCCTGGCTGCGCAACCTAGCAAGCTTGTTAGTTACGACAACATCAAGTTGGGCAGCTCGCTCAACGATCTCTTTCCTCTTCCTGGTGGAAACATTATGCGCAATTTCTGCACAGTAAGTTCTGGCAAGGAAAGAAAAATATGTTGGATGATAAGTCAAAAGGCAAATAAAACTCATAGTTATAGCACAAAATAGGCGATAGGTAAGTGCGCTTATCAAATTACCTGTTGTGCATCATTAGGATCTCAAGCTCACTAGCATTATGCACAACAAACTTCTTGAAGCCATTGGGAAGATAATGGCGAGTCTTCTTGTCTGACCCGTATCCTATATTGGGCATCAAAACACATCCCTTGAACTTTCTCCTAACTCTAGAATCAATACCCTTGGGTCTGCGCCAGCTTTCCTGATGAAAAAGATTGAATGTTCAGGTAAAATTAGTAAGCTTGCTCCGTCCAAATACAACAGAACCACAAGACTTCTAGAAACTCCACATGAATTCACAAGACTTACTAGGGAAGCTACAGGGAACCATATAGAAACTAAATCAGTGGAGGAAAAAATAAAGTAATTCATTTCTTTCCTCTAGAGAACAGAAATATAGATAGATAGGCAACCACATTGAACCCAATCAGTTGACGAAAAAGATACAGTTTTTCATTTCATTATTCAAGAAAATATTAAGGATTATGCCAAAGAATTTGTTTCTGGCATACACACTTATTCTGAAGGACAATAGTGTATTATTTCAAATGTCCTACACTCATGAAAGAGTAAGGGTAGGAATTATTTCTCCAATGCCAGTGGCTTTCAAGAATCAACCAACATAATTCACAAGTTTTAAGATCTTATTCATTAAATGAAACAAAGCACCACTGCCACGAAAACCCACTGTATAGCTGCCACTTCACAGTCAAAACACCAAAGGACATCTATTAACAAAGAGTTGCTGTATACTAAAAGAAGGGTGGTGTTATTTGGAAGAATGGCGCTTACTAACAGAATGAATAAGCCAAACAAACTGGGATCTTAGGCTGACTACATGAACTGGATAAAAAGTGTCTGCAGAACACTTACAATACAATGACCCGACTCCATATGCAATTTAGCTGTCAAATGTAATCATATTCACCTTAGGATAACAGCTGAGATCCAAGCAGAAAGAGGTAAAGAAAGGGCGCAAGAATGATAAGAAATGCATTAAGAGAGAATTAAGGCAATGCATTTACTGAATTGAACCATTCGGACACCACTACAGTAACTTTCTTTCCCTTTTTTCTTTCAAGGGTCAGTTGTTCCCCTTTTAGATAGATTCAACATAAATTATTACAAATAATCAAATGGATTGACAGAGTCCAAATAAAACACCACACACTCAACCAATATAGATTTAACAAATATTGAGAACCAGCAAGAGCAAAGCAATTAACTTTTTAGATTCAACGACGCAGAAAATAAATTGTAAGAGAAGATTATACCTTGACAGTGATTCTTCTGTCACTCTGAGGTCTAATAAACCTCTTCACTCTCTTCTTCACGACCTTCTTGTTAAGCAGAGGCACAGCCATTTTCGTTGTTCTACCTTACCTTCTGCAAATTGACATAAATTAGATGTCAAATCGATAATGATGAACAAAGAAGGACAAACAGGAAGAAAGAATACTCACTTTAACTAGGGTTTCTGCTAAGCCGCAAGCTCCTTGCTAGAGGAGATTGTTAATGGAGAGTAGTAGAATTATATACCTACGAGTTGGGGCAATAACTAGGGTTTCCAATGTGAAAGCCCAAACTGGCTTTTTTCTCGACGGCCCATATGTTTAATTGAAACTGAGGCCCATGGATAAAATGGAATGTGGTTGTATCATTCTTAAATTGTTTTCTTTTGCTTTTTAATACGCAATTTAAAATACTTACTCCATTCATTTTTACTTGTCTAATTTGAACGTTGCACACCCTTTGCAATCTTTTTGGATGATTATTACATATTGTTTCATATTGTATTATATTGTGTTATTTAACTAATATAATATTTACATAGATTGTATCATTTCCATCGTTACATAATGTCGTACATTAATAATTTGAATGATAAACCGACGAGAAAAGTAGAATACGAGATAAAATTACTATAAAAGAAAAGGTAAATAATAAATTAGAATTATTAAATAATAAGTAATGATAAAAAGAAAAAAGATGTACTTGACAACGTGATCATACCAAATGAATTATTACACGTGAGACACTTGTTGACTCATCAGTCATCAACAACTGACTTAATCGAATATAACGAACTCTCAAAGGTGATGGCTAGATTGACATTACAAATTTTGTCCTTCACTTGCTATCAAATCATAACCACATTTCTCATAATCGAGATAACCATAGTAGGCTCCGACTTACTTAGCAAATGAACTACTAATTGTTTGGATAAGCATTTTTTAAGTCTATGAAGACTTCTTATTATCAGGAAGAATACCCAATTAGCTTCCTGGTCTTGACACATTTTATTTAGTGTAATAAATTCTCATAGTTCTAATTGTAATGCCCAGAAATATTTTTATTAACATTAATGCATCTGAAAACTTGAGTGAAATGGATTTTTAAGTAATTTATTAGACGTGATTATTCTTATTCTAGTGAGATATACTCATAGGTACATGAAATATACAGATGGAGAACTAAAATTGCGATATCATAAGAAATTACGTGATTGGCGATGGATTAATCTAATAAAAGGTCTACGACTCCTCTGAAGTGATGTAATGCTGGAATATTTTGTTCATAAACCAGCAAATTTAGATATAAACATTGGAGGGGAAAGTATTGGCAAATAAAAATAAATAAGAAAAATATAAAAACAAACAGCAACATATCCAATGAAATCTGGTGTAAGTAAAATGTACGAAACCTTACCACTACCTCATAGATATAGAGGTTGTTTCCGAAAAACACTCGTCTGAAAAAATCAAGCCCCATGAGAACAAAAATGAAATCACAGTGAGAAGCTGATTTGAAGTCTCTTTTATATACGTTCAAACCTACTTCAGTAAGAAACTTACCAAATTTGACAAAAGTAACGGGTTTTTGAACAAAAGCATAAGGGGAGGAACACAGTAGTAACTACACTTTAAAATCTGCCAACAGCAATTTGCGGATCAAAACACTTTTAACTGAAATGTAAACAGCAAAATATGAGACAACCAATAGTTGACCCAGCACCATGAACCAGCAAAACGACAATGGAACCGTTGATTTTCTAGCAAATAGATAAGTCCACCCTTCTGCCCTACCATCTCCTGTACACCAGGGATCTCAAATATTGCCTATTGTTAAGCTGCACCAGCATGAGCAGGAGACATACTTTTTAATTGATTAAAGAGAGAGTTAATAATGCTAGTACCAATAAAAATCATTGTACAGAACTATATTCTTACCTTTGACAAATTTGAGGTAGCAAACTATCTCACCAAAATAACCCATCCTCATCAGACTCAAAGTCATGATAGTCACAGTCATCATAATCATAATAGTCTGAGAGATCAAGGTCAGAGTCAGCATTGGCAGGGTGGCAATCACAAATTTGATCACTAAATTCATAACCATCGGTGCAATCATTAGGGCACTTCAGATCTATAATCTGTTGGCGACATCTCGTTCCTAGATCCCCTTCGAGATCAATACTATAACAGTGGCGCAAGTCGAGTGATTCAAGCCGTGGACAGCCATTAAGAATGGCACACAGACCTTCATTTGTCATGGTATTCCCAAAAAGCGCAAGATGTCGCAATTCAGGCATATTTACTGCAATAGCATGAGCCTGATCATCGACATTGATCTGTAATCTTCTAAATCCTGTCAGTCCTCCTCCAAATGCGCAGGCGTTCAATGTAAATGACTTTAGCGAGCAAGAACGACCGATGGCTTCTATATCCACTATATCAATAGCAGATAAGTAAATGTGCAACTCCTCCAACAATGGGAAGTTCTTAGCAACTGCAGCCAAACTTCCCTTTGAAATATTATTACACCCGACAAGTCGTAGATGCCTTAGCTGATTTGATCTGTTCAGCAGGCATAAGATTAGATAAAAAGACATGAAAACAACAAACTTACTTCTCAGAAGACTGCAAGGAAAAATACCCATAAAACTCAGAGCTGAATTAGCTAGAAAGTATGCAGACGCAGCAAATTGACAACAAAGAGATAGGAGATCTAAAATAATATAAAAAGGCTGAACATGAGACATGTCACCAAGAAGTAAACACCACGGACTGAAGATAAAGTCATGTACTTGAAGCAAGAAGCAAAATAAAAATTCAATTCTTTTCTCTGATACCCAACATTCCCTCTTCACAAAATCTGCATTTTTAAGCAAAAAGCTGGCTACCTCCTCTGAATTTTCTTAGATCAACATTTTACCACATCATCAAACATTATAAATTCTTTCTTCTGTCTATCTGCAATGAAAGCTAGACATCATTATGATTTCTACTGTCCTTCGTGGTATCGGAAGGGGACTACATAATGAAACAAAGTTTAATTGCCTTGGAAAAAAAAAATAATCAGCTTATCACAATTGCCACTACAATTACACCACACAGCTTTCAAATTGTCCCTTTTCATTTAGAATTATCAGGAAGATCCAGGTAGTTTACCCCATTTAACATTGGGAAAATGTTACTACCGACTGGAATACAAAGTTGTTTGGTAGTCATTTCAGGGAACAAACACTCTATTTGCCTAATAGTATAAAACATTTGTGACTCTAAAATCTTTTAACTACTATCACAAAATATAATTAAAAAATGACAGTAACTCTATTGTCTCGTCAATTCTTGTAAATCTCCAAGGAAGTGTATGGTTAGTTGGCATGACATAGTGTTCCAATTGATAGTAAATGGAAATATTAACTTGTGAATCGCAGAAATTTATCTAATTAGTCAGACTCACAGAACTCATATGAGCCAAGCTCAGCCAGACTTCCTGCTCAAATAAGCTTAGCCTTGAATTAGGATAAAGTGACGACAATGGGGATCCAGGTTCAAATGTCAAGGAGGTTTACTTGCTTCCGACGCTGAGCAGACTCATAAAATCCTTGTCGCACTATCTACATGACATGGGTGTGGACACAGGATGCATGGATTTGGTCAACTCATCTTGGGTACTTTGACTACAGTCTTGACCCAGAAGTATAAATTAATTGAGTATTTGGTTTATATCATATATCAATAACTTCAACTAATTAAAATACATTTACATGTCGTGATATAAATTTCTTCGATTATCCTAGCAGCCGTATCCGCACTCAGATCCATATTCTGAGTCCTAAAATTTATGTGATGAAGAATCCAACCTTTGGATCTGCACCCGAATCGAAAACCCGCACCTGAGTCTGAGCAAAATAGCTTGCATCGCATTCGTATGAAGAAATACATCAATTATTTGGAGTTTTTTGTAAGGAGTGTTATAGACAAAAGCTTGCAGCAAAAATAGCAGTATAATCTTTTTTCCATTGAAATGGGGACAAGGAAAGAGAGTGAAGCAGTGTAATTTACCATTGGACCGGGGAAAGTATGGAAGGGGAGTGAAAATGATCCTAATCACGGCTAATTGGTTTCCTTATATGGAAACTCGGATTCCATGTCATTTTGTTCTTTAGCTAAATTTGCATTGACTACGAGACATTCTTGGTCTTTTGGTACTAATTTTCATGTGATTTTAGGTTTACGCATTACAGTTTATCCCCTTAAATCATAATATATTTATGCCATTACAGTTTATCGCCTTATATCATCATATGTTCATAGTTATCAGTGTACATGAAGGTCGCATAGAACATGACCAAACCACCTAAAATGACATTTTTACGTTTATGTATGATTCATGCACCCTTAGTCGAATATATTCATTTCAAATCTTGTTTGATTCACCTGAAAGTGAAGCTTAAGGAGTGGAGCAAAAATAATAGGGAGAACTGGAAACAAAGGAAGGAAGATATTCTCAATCAAATCTCAAGTTGGGAAACATTGCAACAAAGGCCCCTTACTGATGATGAACTGCTGCAAAAGACACATCTGGGCATGGAATTTGAAGATGTGGCAAGAAGGGATGAATTAGCTTGGAAACAAAGATCTAGAATGCAATGGCTAAAACAAGGTGACAAGAACACAAAATTTTTTCAAAGAATTGCAACTTCTCATAAAAGATTCAACCACATAGATCAATTGGAGGTGGATGGAGTGGTTACCAAGGATCAAGTCATGATCAAAGAGGCAATACATGATTTCTATAAAAAGCTATACAAGGAAGCAGAACAATGGAGACCTGAGTTGAGACTGCAGGAGGCTACAATGACACTGAAGAAGAAAACGTATGGCTGCAAAGACCTTTTGATGAAGAAGAGATAAGGGAATGTTTTAACTTGTGTGCAATGGAGAAAGCCCCTGGCCCTGGTGGCTATCCAATGGTGTTTTTCAAGACTTTCTGGGCTCTGTTGAAGGAAGACATCATCAATACTATTCAATTTTTGCATTATAATCAGAGTTTCAAGAAGAGCTTTAATGCAACTTTTATTGCTTTAATTCCAAAGAAACCTGGAGCAATTGAGCTGAAGGATTTTAGGTCAATCAGCCTAGTGTGGTGGGGGGTCTACAAGATCATTGCTAGATTGTTGGTTGAAAGGCTAAAAAAAGTGGTGTCCAAATTGATAAACAAACATCCAATGGCTTTCGTAAAGGGGAGGCAAATCATGGATGCAACACTCATTGCTAGTGAATGCATTGACTCAAGACTGAAAGGAGGAGCCCCTTGTCTAATGTGCAAATTGGATATTCAGAAAGCCTATGACCATGTGAATTGGTCTTTCCTTCTGAATACTCTCAGACAAATGGGATTTGACAACAAATGGATGAAATGGATTGAGGTATGTATCAAAACAGTCAAGTTTCCCATCCTTGTAAATGGGGAGCCTGTGGGTTTTTTTGAATCAGAAAGAGGGCTGAGAAAGGGTGACCCTCTCTCCCCTTTCTTATTCATTTTGGCAATGGAAGGCTTTGATAGTATGATGAGGATCGCATCACAAAACAGATGGATCAGAGGCTTTCAGGTTGGAGATAGAGTGGGGGAAGAAAAAGAAGTGTGTCATATGCTCTATGCTGATGACGCTATCATTTTTTGTGAACCTACAGCAGAACAGATTAGCTACATCAGAGTGATTTTGGTTTTGTTTGAAGCAGTTTCAGGTTGAAAGTGAACTGGGGAAAAAGTAGTCTATTTCCTGTAAATGAGGTCCTTCATATCCAGCAACTAGCAAGTATAATGGGATGCAAAGTGGAGCATTTCTACCATATATCTTGGAATGCCCTTAGGCAGCAAACACAAAATAACGTAGATATGGAATGGTATACTGGAGAAAACTAAAAAGAAACTTGCTAGATGGAAGGCACAATACCCATCTCTCGGGGGTAAACTGATCCTCATAAACTCTGTTCTAGATTCTTTGCCAACATATGTGATGTCCTTGTTCCCAATCCCAGCAAAGATAGTGAAAAAACTAGACAAGCTTAGAAGGAACTTCCTATGGAAAGGTAATGAGGAAGGAAAGAGTTATAACTTAGTCAACTGGAAGAATGTTACTTCTTAGCAAAGAAAAAGGGGGGTTAGGGATCATAAGTTTGAGACTACAAGCCTTTTGATGAAATGGCTGTGGAGATACACCGAGGAAGGTGCAACTCTTTGGAAGGAGGTTATAGTAGCAAAATATGGAGAACTAAATCCCCGGTGTACGAAAACAACCACTTAACCATATGGGGTGGGGTATGGAGGACAATCAGGAACCTATGGTCACAAATGGAAGGAAATATGTATATTAAGGTGGGAAATGGAAACAAAACTAAATTTTGGAAAGATGGTTGGCTAGACCAAGTCACCAAACCTCTCTAAGGGAAATTTTTCTTGATTTGTTTCTAATATGTGAGAACCCTGATGCTAAAGTGAGTGACTGCTGGACAGAACAAGGATGGGACATATCTTTTAGAAGACTACTGAATGATTGGGAGATAGAGAGGGTGGCAGCGTTGCTGGGAAAACTAGATGGGGTGACTATAACCACAACAGCCACAGACAAGATCCTATGGAAACATAGCAAGGATGGAGTCTTTTCAGTCAACAATGCCTACAAAAGAGGACTACAAGGGATGACCGGGGGCCCAAAATATAATTGGACTTACTTCTGGAAAAGTGACATTCCTACAAAAGTAAAGTGTTTCACCTGGTTAGTGATAAAGAGAGCATGTTTAACACAATAAGTTATACAGAAGAAAGACAAGCAGCTGGTCCCCAGGTGTTTTTTGTGCAACTTGACTGGGGAAACAAATAACCATCTCTTCCTGCATTGTCAGTTTACTGCTCAAATTTGGAACCCATTTTCCAACATCACAAGTATGAACTGGACAATGCCAAAACATACATCAGATCCACTGAGCTGTTGGATTAGGAGGGGAGGCATCAAGAGCCAAAAGAAATGGTGGAAGCTAATACCATCATGTGTATGGTGGACAGTCTAGAAAGAAAGAAATCGAAGATGTTTTAAAGATAAATCCAATTCCATCCACAGAGTTAAATGGAATTGTATAGTATCTTCACTTTTTTGGTGTAAAAAACTTTGTGGTGATAATATAGATCAGATTATAGATTTGATAGGAAATCTGTAGGTTACTCTTTTTGGAGGTAGCCAGCATACCCTTAATGTTGAAGAATACAACCTCACCAGTTTCAAAAAAAAAAAAAATCAACAAAAAATGTCTGACAAAAATATTTGGATTTTGAGGTCCAAAATTCATTTTCATATGCATTTTTTATAAGAGAAGGTCCAACATTCACTTCCATATACATTGTTTCTTGCAATAGCAGAACCTTAACTTGTCTTATGCTTTGTTCTGCCTCTTCCTATAGCATAGGACTTATCCATTTCAATCCTATTCTAATTATATGCAAGCCAGTTTCATCGATTATGATATCCTAGAAGACAGATTATATGTGAGAATTATCTACATTTGCTTGTAACTCTGGCATTTATTTCAGTTCTTTTTCTGAAAAATGATTTTCTTGAACCAAGGGTCTACTAGAAACAACTTCTCTACCCTACAAAGGCAGAGGTAAGGTCTATGTATCCCACTTGTGGGAATATACTCAGTATGTTGTTGTTTTATATGCATTTAGATAACAAAATCATATAATTTAATCTCATTTAAAATACATTCTTCACAAGGAGACTAAGATTGTAGTACATATATTTGCCTTACCACTACCTATACTAAATTTCTTAGCCTTTATAGCATCTCCATAGTTACAATTTTTCATTGAATCCCTTAACTAGTTTCGAGCATGCATCATGCAAGCTCATCATATATACAATAGGTTAGCTCGTCAATGACAAAACATGTAGGCATATTCTTGGTGTGAATCCCACGGTTATAGAAAGCTCCTTAATATATCCTTATTAGCACCTTAATCACTGTTATGAGCTTGTGATCACTAATTTATACGCATCTTTTATGGCGTATCTTTTTCTAATTTTAGAGAGTAGAATGAGATGGGTTCTTGAGGGGAAAAAATAGTTATGAAGTATGTATATTTTAAGAACGTTGATTTCTTGATCTACTAGCAAATGTTACAACGAACTTTACTATAGAATGAGCGACAAGAGCATATCCATACAACCTCAGGTACCAACTCATTTTTACCAACAATTGCAACTTATATTTGATCTTTATTTTCATTTAAAATGGTGTGAACTATCATGGCATTAAACTTACGAGTCATACAATGAAACTCTGGGAAAGAGTTTAAAAGCGTAGACTTAAGAAGACAGCAAGAGCGAAGGGGAATCAATTTGATTTATGCCTAGCAGATCCACAGCGGAGGCTATAATCACTAAGAAGATTGATGGAAATCTATAGCGAAACGAAGAAAGAACTACATATGGTGTTTATTGAACTAGAAAAAGCATATGAGAGTACCACGCAAGGTCCTTTAATGGGTGTCGGGAAGAAAGGAATTCATACTAAAATATAATTATTTTTTTCCTAGAATGGCTTGTGTTAGATTTTTGTTAGGTCAATTAATCTACTCCTTGAATTTCGTGTAATTAAACATGAAGATATCAACTAAGATACAATTTTATACTTTTATTTTATTTTTTGATTTGCACCGAGTGTCCGAGTATCTTAGAGCCCCGACTAATCCCAGGGGTGCACAGGCCCTCGACAAGGAGTTTCCCGCAAGTGCACCACGGTTAATTCAGGTTTTACCCAGTCCGATGGCCCTCAGAAATTGTTTGCACCCAGTGAGTTTCGATCTTGAGACCTTGAAAGGGAGCAAACCCCAAGGCTCAAGTCTATTACCACCAAGCCAACCCCTAAGGGTTATTTTATACTTTTATGCAACCACGCTTTATTTGTTTTTTGAAAAATTGATTTTTCTGGTATCTTGTGGTGCCACAGCCAGAAGTGTGTCCTATAAAAATAGATGACTGAGCATGGTAATGCCCAAAAGACGAGCTAAAGATATATTTTAGCCAAAGCTTGACCATTTAGTAGTACAAACGTCATGGTATATCATGACAGAATTACAGAAGTTCATAGAAAAGTTTGAAGAATTAAAGTGGCTAGTGCTCCATGGTGCATGGTGCTGCAGTGACAGGGTAAGCATCCATAAAAGCTGAAAGTACCCTTTTTTTAATCAATGCTAAAATCCATATTGTGCAACAATCAAGAAAAAGGGTCCTATAAAGATTAGAGTACTTCATATTCAAAAGCTGAGACAGAAGTCACATTTCAACGAACTTAACAGTGAACAACAAGCCGAACCATGCACCAACCAAACAGAAGCTTTTAAAGAGAAAATGTGTCAAAGGGAGTCCTGTTTTAAAACAAAGTCCATAGTTTTTTTTTTCCCTGAAACACATCACAATCATGTCTCTACCAACTCCTACACATTTCCATGTTCTCGCAATCATGTCTCTGGCAAGAGAGGCAGTTCTAACTCAAGATAATCTCATCAAAAGGAGATTTCAATTAGGTCTAGATGCTACTTATGTGGGTCGAGGGAGAGACAATCAATCTAGGTCTTTTTTCATATAAACTGTAAGGCAACAGACCTACCATAGATTTTCTTTGTCTAAAGGAGATCAGGTGGTCCACGCCAAGGAGAATCCAGGAACTTTTAGCTTGTTGGAATGGAAGCTTGTACGGAGACATAGAGATTGAGTTTGGAGGACTATTTGAAAGGAGAGAAATGAGAGATGGTGAGGACAGTAGAAGCTATAAGCAGAAGATAAAAATGGAAGGCGTGTTTGTTAAGGAGAAAATGTTTTTCAATTTTCCCATCCCAAGTTTGGTCATATATTTTCAAGAACACTTTCTCTAAAGAAACAAGCTGCTTAAATATAATGACAGGAGTTCGACTAGTAACATTCCACATTCACTGTGTCTTATCCACCCTCACAACACACCTCATCTTTACCCCCACCCACCATAAACCTCATCCCCACCATCCCACCACACCCCCACTTCCCCATCCTACGCTTTCGATAGGATTTGTCTAAATTATGTCCAAATGCTTTTAGAATAATACTTTTACTTACCGAAGGAACACAAGAAAATCAGTATGAAACCCACTTATTTTCCTGAAAAACATTTTTCTTCGTCTCAAACTGTGTAGTCCTTTTCTATTTTTTATGTAAATAAGGATATCCTTGAGACGTGGCATTGATTCCTGGTTCTTAGATTACTTATAAGAGTCTACGTGATAGGTTTTGCTGGAAGAGAACCCACTTTGTGATTGTATCAAATTACACTTTTGGTGTAGTTCATGTTTGTAAAATACCAAAATGTTATCTATTCAAACGGAAATAGTATCTATAAATCAAAGTTCTTACCCGCATCATCACTTTAAAAGATCTAAATATCACAAAAGGTTTTTAACAATTTTAAATACCAAAAAAAACTTTTAGTTCAAGCCATACCTTGGAGCTATATAGTTGAGCAAATTGTCATTACCAAAATACTCGATGTCAATTTTGGACAACTGACCCTTGCTGCGATCAACAGCGACGCGGCACGACTTGTGGAAGACAATATCCAAGTCCATATTTTCTGCATTGCTCATCTCAATGACTCGCCACATGGAAGGGTCATGGCACACCTCCCACCAGGTACGGCAAACATTCTGTGCATTTACCAATGTATCTACCGGTCCCACACGGCGAAGGATGTCCGCCGTTATTTCTCGAGGAAGCTCCACCCACGGTGGCGATAGTGGCGGTGGTGGTGCGGATGATGATGTTGCTTGCTCTGGGGGTTTCTGCTTGATTCTCCATTCATACCGTTTTGGCTTCGGTCTGGGCTTCGGCATTTCTTGTTCTTAGGGTTTTACTGTCTGTGTTTTACCGGAGTAGCTTCTTAGCAGTGCAACTGAATGCAGAAAAGGAAAAAATCAAATTAATTCCTCGGGTGTAATAATATTTCTGCCTCTTATTTAAAGGTCATTAATTAATGTTAAAAATAAAGAGAGAACTATTAAAAACACTTTCAAACTTGTCACGTATTATTAGTTTCGTCCCTAAACTATTGATAGGCTTAAAAACACTTTTTAACTTGGTGAACTAAGCTTAAATATACATACCCTCGAACTTGGCAAGAATTATTAGTTTCGTCCATAAACTATTGATGAGCTTAAAAACACCCCTCAACTTGGTGCAGTAAGCTTAAATACACCCTCGAACTTGGCATGAATTATAAGTTTTGTTCCTAAACTGTTGATAGGCTTAAAAACTCCCCCCAACTTCATGTTTTTGTAAATTATTTAATTTTGATTTGAAATTTTGTAGAGCTTTATTTACTGTCATATTTTTACAATGACCAAAATCTTCTTATGAGATTGTCATCCGATCATAAACTTTTTAACGTTGTCAGAATTTCACATTGACAAAAAATGATCATGAACAAAATAAGAAAAGAAAGAGAATCAAGCAATTAAAAATGAGAATGAAAAAAAAATAGACCTTGCTTTGAGATCACCATTAGTGAAGGAAATGTTTAATGAGAAGAAAGGTACTTTAGTAATTTGGTAATTAAAAGTTGCACCGTATTGAATGATGTAGAATTGAGATTAGTTAGTAATCTTAGACAGTTAAAAAAATTGGTTAAAGTTGATTAGAGATTCTAACTGACTTAGTTAAGGCATATTACTTGAGAAGCAAGTTGACACATGCTCTATATATAGAGCACATGATTGTACTACAATGCTAATTTTTCAGATCAATAAAATTCAGATTCTCTTCTCCATTTTTTCTTCCATAAATCACTAGAGAGTAGTTAGATTTTGACATGAGATGACTTTAAGGAGGGATTTCATAAATCTAAACTCACCAGAGTATATCAATTATGGAGGGAAATAGTTGTACACACACAAGGTATAGACTCGATTACAACTTATTACTCCAAACTGAAAGACGATTGGGATGAATTGGATCTGTTAGCACCACAACCTCTTGTATGTGAGTGTACAGGATCAAGAGCATACATGTTACACTTGAATAACCAAAAACTGTTACAGTTTCTTATGGGATTAAATGAAACTTATAGCCATGTGAGAAGTGATAACCTTTTGAGGACACCTATTCTGAATGTGAATCAAGCATATGTTGTAGTTGTACAAGAAGAAAGTTAGAGAAAACTGGAAATAACTGATATCAATAGAGAATCATTGAGTTTGTTGGTTGTTAATAGAGATGGAGTCTTTAAACCCAGAAAAACAATAGGTGGTGGAGTTATTGGAACCATTCCTGGCACTGTATGTGATCATTGTGGATATAAAGGCCATCTGAAGAAGAATTGTTACAGGCTTGTAGGTTATTCTCCTGATTTTAAAAGTAAGAGACACTTGGCAACACAAGATAAGAAGTTTGGGTCAAGTGCAACAGGTTCTGTAGGAAAAGGCTATACACATTGCACGTCATGCTACTGCTGTTGTTGAAAAGGGTAAGCCTAGTTCTGGAATCACAAGAGGTCATTATATGTCAGAGAAAAGGTCAAAAGTGGCTTGATCAAACGATAGTTTGTACCTACAGGTTCTCAACTTGCAAATGTTTTAACCAAAAGCTTGAGTATCAGACAACATCATGTGTTGATCTTAAAGTTTGGTATGTTGAATGCTTTCCACATACCAGCTTAAGGGGGTGTATTGAATGATGTAGAATTGAGATTAGTTAGTCAGCTGAGACAGTTAAGAAATTCGTTAGAGTTGGTTAAAGATTCTAACAAACTTAGTTTAAGGCACATTACTTGTGAAGCAAGTTGACACATGCTCTATATATAGAGCACATGATTGTACTGCGATGTTAATTTTTCAGATCAATAAAATTCAGATTCTCTTCTCCATTCTTTCTTCCCTAAATCCGTAGCTAGTAGTTAAATTTTGGCACACCGATTTTTTTTTTAAAAAAAAAAACAAAAAAAATTAAGGTTGATGTAGTCTTTTTTTAAACCTTTTACACACTTTAAATAAATTATATGCACTTGTTATGTCATGTGGCATGGGAGAGGTGTATCTAAGCTTAGTTTGCCAAGTTGAGAGGTATTTTTAAGTCTATCAATAGTTTAGGGACGAAACTAATAATTCGTGTCAAGTTCGAGGGTGTATTTAAGCTTAGTTCGTCAAGTTGAGGGGTGTTTTTAAGTCTATCAATAGTTTAGGGACGAAACTAATAATTCATGACAAGTTCGAGGGTGTTTTTAATACTTCTCTCAAAAATAAATAAATTAAATCAACTCGATCTTATTTTATTTTATATAATTTTTTAATTTTATTTTTTAAGTTATTTAAACATGAAAAATTTTACTCAATATTAGTGTTTAGCAAATATTAAGTAAACATTTTTAATATGAATATCGAACATCGGGTCAGAAACAACAAAAATATCTCAAAATATGATAGTAGTAGTACACTTGCGTAATTTTAGGTGCATGGTGACATAATTCCTCTGTGTATTGCCGTGAGTAATGCTTTGCAGAAGTTTCATTACTTAAATAAGTGTTATGTAAATCTATATAATTTAACAATGTCGCTGCCCATAATACTGAAATAAATGTTCAATAGCTACTTGCATTATTGATAGCAAAACTCGTCTACAATTAGAGTTTGATCTTCACAATTACACAAGAAACTAAAATGAACATTGCCCGTTAGCTTTATTCCATCACCATTCAATGGACTTACCATGCGTAACTGCGTCGTCTTGCTATGCCACTACAGGCAACTAGATGTTATTTTTCTAAAAACATCTAGTTGACCATATGAATAAATTAGAGATAAGAAATCTTGTATTTGACAAAACTGCAGGAAACATATTTCTTATCTTTCTACACAACAGATAGCAATATGAAGTTGATACAAAATATAAGCTAAAGAATTTGGTGCTTCCGCCCAATTTGATTGGTTATTAAACCTCATTCATTTTTAAAAAGATATTTGTACTATGTGCTATCACACATCTTAATTTGTTCTTCATTTACTATACTATAGACCTTAAATTCATTTTCCAATTTCTCATAAGTTCTCAAGTTTGCTCTTCATCCTTTTCTCATTTTTTTTTTGAGGAATGTTGTATATGAACTTGAAAAAGGGCAAACAATGGTTTCATAAGGCAGCTCCTAGATAAAGTTTTATTTACATTATATCATGAAACTTAAAAGACAATACTAAAGAGGAAATCCACCGTGCTCTAGCCTAATCATTTAAATTCAACCTTTTAACAATGTATATAAATCAAAAGTAGAGAGACGTAGTCAACAAGTTATCATCTTATCTTCATTTTAATTAAGACCTTGTAGGGGTGAGAATAACATTTTGGATAAACTATGCGTCTCAATAGAGATATGTAAAAAGAAGATTCAATTACGTATATTACTAATTCTACATGGAATATACCGGTGTAGGGTTGCATATGTCGATATAACATCTATTAAATAGGTCCGAATGACCCCTTTTATGATAGGAATGTATATAACTTATTCCGGTATGATTCAATAAAAAAAAACATATAATCATGGAATCATCTCGATTATCAGATTATAATAAGAAAAACAGGCGCTAAAAAATTAACACAAGTTAAATGATAAAATTACATCTGTCATAAAGCAACACATGAATAGGTATTTTCTTTATATCTAGAATAATGTTGAATTCTACTCTTCAAAAATCTTAATATCTAGCTAGTCTACTTCATAAACAGAACAACTATCATAAAATTTAAAAAAAAATGAAAAAATAAAAACACGACTTCAAATATAAAATCACATAATAGATGTACTTTTATTTCAATAACATGCTATATGATTAATTCATAAAATTAAAGTTGGTGCACATTCAATATTTTTTTTTTTCAAAAAAGAAATGGCAGGTGGTTCATATATGCTTCCTTTGCTAAAGACGATCTATATATGAGAAATTAATAAAATGGAAAAGCACCAACATCAAGAAGAAAGTGAAAGAAATACAACTAAATTGCAATGATCAAAAATGAAAGGAAAAATGGTATATGAACCTGTAAATAGAAGACGAAGAGGATGAAGAGTAGAACAGCCAGCATGAAAATATACAAATCTAACATTGAAAAAACAAAAAAGAGGAAGAGATTATTTACGAGAGCAACTTAGAGAATAATTGTGGAAATCATTAATTTTTTGACCACTCGAAACTTAATAAAAGAAAAATAATTTTTTTTCAGCATTATTTTTATGTGTAATAATAAATTTTTTTGTAAATAAGATAGAACATCCAAAATAATTTACTACTAAATGATATACTAGTTAATTAACTAACGTAGTTATAGTTTGAATTAATTAGGGCTCACGACAAACATCTAACTGTAATTACAATTTGAGTTTTGTATAATTCGTACAATTTATACAAACACCGTGCGCAATTATACATATGTTGTACGTGAATCAAATAGTATTGTGAAATATACAAATACTGTGAATTGTATAGAAAATTATGCAAATATTGTGCACAAATTGTGTAGTGAAATATACAAACACTTTACAAAAATTACGAATTCTATAGCGAATTATACAATGTATACAAATACTGTGCGAATTATACAAGCACTACTATAACTATAGTTACGAAATGTAATTACCCAAACTATAACTATTGAGTATAATAAAAATATTTTTGAGTAGCTATATGCGAAAATTCCCAAGTTTCTTACTTACACTTTGTTTGGATGATTGTTATGTATTGTTTCATAATGTAGTGTATTGGGTTGTACTATATTGTATCGTAATGTATTGTTCCAAATGACTACAATGTTTGGATAGATTGTATTCTTCTTCGTCGTTACATAATGTCATACATCCATAATTTGAATGATAAATCTACAAGAAATTGAAGGATATTTGGTGGATTCCATGAAAAGATATGATAAATGATAAATTAGAATTATTAAATAAATAAATAATGTAGAAAATGAGAAGAAGATATTAAAGTAACGATGCAACCACACCAAATCAATCGTTACATAAAATGGGTCTTTTCGTTGTTACCTAATGACGAAATAAAACGATACAATATAATAAAATTTAAGTAACAATTAAAATAAATATTATACTTAAATTAATAATACAATATAATATAACCGGTAACAACTTAGTTTACATTTTATAAGGTACTGTGTCAGTTTTTACCGTAACAAGGTGGTTAGATGGCCCAACTTACTTAGGCCCAAAACAAATTGGAAAACAGGAAGAGGGTATGTGCAATGCTATTTAAGAGATCGTATCTAGTTTCTCGTTAGGGTTTAAGACACTCACCTCTCGCCGGCAGCCGACACTCCCAGCAGCTAATCAAGTCGGAATACCACCAAAATGGTTTGTTTTCTCTCTCTGTTATGTCATCTCGTCAATGTTGATTAGCTTATTGGTTGTTTCCTGATAGATCAGTTGTTATTTAGTCTTCATCTCTTTTGTTCTAGGTATAGAATGTACTGTGTCAGTTCTTACCTTTACTGATTCTTTGCTAAGTGCGTAATGCATCAAAGATTATGTTACCTTTGCTGATTCTTTGCTATGTGCGCTGAAATGTATGGTGTTGATCCCAAACGGTGCTGGTTAATTTTAGTGCTCAAGTGTGAAAATAATAGATTGCATTATTTACTGTTGCCGTTAGATATTATAGGTCAGTTTTTCCTATTGCATACAGCTTCGAATTTGAATTCTCTTGGTGAATGCTCTTACATGTCCTGGTTTCTCTTATACTCTGTTTGTGTTGTATGGTATTGTACTTCCTTGTTTGAATGAATACAACAGTTCTATAAATTCTGTATTTCTACCTATAACACTACTACAAAAATGTGGTTGAACTGATAACAAATAAGATTGTTAAATAACTAGTAAAGACGAAGTGAGAAAATAAATAAATCACACCAAGTTAGTGGCTCACAAAATAACACTTTTCTTCTTTACTTAATAGGCTTTTGGCCATGAAATTTTCTTCTTTTCAGTAGTTGGTACTCTGTAAAACACTTTTGACAATAAAATTTCTGAATTCAACTTGAAGTTGAATGCCACAAATTTTTAGGATTTTGAAGAACAATAAATTGTGGTTCCAGTCCAAATTACTGATAAAAAGTCAAAAACTATTTCTTTCAAACTTCACAATGAAATATGGCCAAAGGTCCACTAACTGGGATTTAAAGATACAATACAATGAAGTTTAAGAAACAATCACTATCATTGTATTTAAACTACGCAATACAATATGTAACAACCATGCAAACAAGCTTTAGCTTTTGACAATAGTATAGTTCATGTTGTGTGTTCCATCTATTGAAAATTTTTCTTTACCTATGTGAAAGAATGTGCTGCTAGTGTTGTTTGACATGGATAGATTTTAATATATATCTGGGTATAGCTCTCCTTTTATTTTGCTAACGTACTTTATTCTTTCAATTTTCATGCATATGAGTCGTAAGGTTTTTGCATTTTGGATTTGGAAACATCATCCTAAAGTGAATTTTGTCACCTCTTCTTTATGAACAGGCAAGAGGGTTGAAGAAACATTTGAAGAGGCTCAATGCGCCAAAGCATTGGATGCTTGATAAACTTGGAGGTGCTTTTGTAAGTTATAGTGTCTTTTTCTCAAGTCTTTTTTTTGAATAATACTAGTTAGTTTCTGCTTCTTGACCTTACTGTTTTCTCTGTCCTCTACTGCAGGCCCCCAAGCCTTCTTCTGGTCCACATAAATCAAGGGAATGTTTGCCATTGGTTATTATCCTCAGGAACAGGTTGAAATATGCTTTGACTTACCGTGAGGTCATTTCCATCTTGATGCAACGACAAGTTTTGGTTGATGGGAAAGTTAGGACAGATAAGACTTACCCTGCTGGTTTCATGGGTAAGAACACTTTCATTAGATGTTTTTTTCATTTAACCTTTAGATTTATATTCTTTTTTGCCATTTTCTATACACAGCTCCTCCTTTTACATTTTGTTTCCAGATGGTCGCCACAATGTTTGAAAAGCTCTCATGCTTAGTATGTTAAGAAATCTGAAAGGTCTGTGGTGTCCACTACTTGTACTGTGGTGTTCAATAAGAAAAGGCGAGTAATCAGAAAAATTGTTCTCCTTAAATTGAGGTGTCAGTGTTCCATGTTGTATCACCCATGAATCATTGCAAAGAGCCCTGTCAATTCTACTTGTTGGAAGTCTTTTGTTTCAGTTTCACGACCTGTTGGCCCCAATTCTGTCCAAATCGAGCAGGGGAGAACTGAAATCTCCACAAATACACCAAAGGTTCAGTTATCATAGGACTTATTCTGAGTAAGTCCTGCCATAAGTTCCTCCATGTGGATCTCTGTTAGCAGACAATAAAAATTGAAACTCTCATTTGCTACCTTTAAATGAGTAAATTGATCATGTACTACTTCTACCAGAATAGTCATTTCAGCAGGCTTCCATAAAATCCAATTTCTTCCATTTTCAGCTAGTGAGTAGTTATGTGCATAACTCCAGCCGCTAGCTATCTTATCCACACATTTAAACTTATGTTCCTTCACCTTTATTTCTAGTATTCGAACCAAAGGAATTTTGTGTTTTACCAAATACCTTACCATCTCCTTTTGTTTGAAGGGGCTATTAATACCCCTTACGTTCCAGATTAACGAGTTTATCAAACAGATAGGTTTATCCTCCCATCAGGAGGTTTCTCAGTCTGTTTTCTCGCCTCATTTCCCTCAGACAGTGGAGAGAACACATTAGCCATCTTCAGTGTTGTTCCATAAGTGCTGCTTCCTCTGAGAGGTACCAAACTGCACCAACGCTGCGTCTGATAAACCTCTTTGCCTGTTATCCATGTCAATGGAAGTGATTATCCTTTCAGGAGTGTCACATCACTCTTCTTGTAACTTTGTTTGCTGCTGGTCCTTTCGTTTGTGATGTTGTATGCTCTTTGTTTTGTGAGGCTCAATATCTTTATCATGTTTGTTCATATCATCTGTACCATCTACCTGTGGGGGGTGACATGTATCATTGTTTGCCCCTGATCTAGGAATTCATTTTTGCACCTGATTTAACCTGCCTCGTCTTGGCGAAACTCTTTCTTCTTGACCCATCCTTTTTGAGTTGAATGTTTCTACCTCCATCAGAGCTGCATATATGACCAAATCTTGTGCATTTCTTACAGAATAGGGGTTTCCAGTCATATTTAATATTTTGAACAAAAGCCCTTACCAGTAGGATCAACAATTTCAACTTCTTCCGGCAAATCTTGCGTTATATTCATTTCCACTAAGACTCTAGCATAGGATACTCTCTTCTGGTTAGCACTGCATTCATCCGCAAAGAGTGGTTTCCCCAGCCGACTAGCACTTTTACTAAGAGTTTCCACACCCCAATACTTTAGGGGAAGGTTAGGGTGCTTCACCCATAATGGTATAATAGTAGGCAACTCCTGATTAAAATCAAAATCATGTGTCTGACTTTAAGGATGAGAGGTATATTGTTAATAGTGCAAGGACCAGTGAACAGGACGTCATATCGTTTTGATCTTGGAATTTCACTGTGTAGCAGACCCGCCTCGTGGTGATATAATTTTGGTACAGCAACAAAATTCCAGTACGTAGCAATATAATTTTTCGTGTAGGAGAAGGCAAGTGCTTCCCCAAAATTATACACCACTAGAGCATTATTCCATTCATCGGTCTGTTTTGCTATTTCCTGTGCCTGCAATACTTTCTCATCTGTATTTGCGTATTCTCCCAATTTTAGTCGTCGAGCAACTCCAAAAAAGACAATTATTGATCACTCTGTCTTCAAAATTTTCATTAAAAAGTCTCGTCTTTTGTCTCCCTAATTTTGCTTGTTGCTATGTTTGTTGTATACAAATTGGTAATGCTGATATGTTCTTCATATAGATGTTGTTTCAATTCCAAAGACAAATGAGAACTTCCGACTTCTTTATGACACCAAGGGTCGCTTTCGTCTCCACTCACTCCGAGATGAGGAAGCCAAGGTTTGATTTTCATGTTTTTGAATCTTTGTGTTGACGAATTTGGGAAGCTAATTGTATACTTTTAGCGCATCTGAATGCGTTTCCTGCTTTTTTTTTTGGGGTTTCCTTTGGATGCTATTACTGTTAGTCACATTGTTTTCTGCTCTTTGCAGTTCAAACTTTGTAAGGTTCGATCAGTGCAGTTTGGACAGAAGGGGATCCCATATCTCAACACCTATGATGGAAGAACAATCCGCTACCCTGATCCCCTCATCAAGGCCAATGACACCATCAAGCTGGACTTAGAATCCAATAAGATTGTTGACTTCATCAAATTTGATGTTGGAAATGTGGTGATGGTGACTGGTGGTAGAAACAGGGGACGTGTTGGAATTCTTAAGAACAGGGAGAAGCACAAGGGTAGCTTTGAGACAGTTCACATTCAGGATTCCCTGGGGCATGAGTTTGCTACCCGCTTGGGAAATGTGTTCACTCTTGGTAAAGGCACTAAGCCATGGGTGTCCCTACCCAAGGGTAAAGGTATCAAATTATCTATCATTGAAGAGGCTCGCAAGAGGCTGGCTGCTCAATCAGCAACAGCTGCTTAAAAAAACTAGGTTGAACTTGAGATGAATTCAATAGGTTGGGCCATGTTTCTCTTTGTTTAGAGATACCTATCTTATTTTGTATGTTGGATTTTAATGTTTTCGTACTCGGTAGTGTTTTACCTTACCTTTCTTTGTCGGAAAAAGAGGTTGACTGAGTTGAGATCTTTCATTTGCTTTTTATGTGATACTAGAATTTTGTTGACAAAGGGTTTAACGGCCTTGACTATGATAATTATTCACTTTTTTTCCCTTGATTAGTTTCATTTAGAAGGGTTTTTGGTTATAAAATTTCCAAATCCAACCTGGAGTTGGATTCCATGTCCGCTTAAGTGCTCTAAATTTGTTTTCCAACCCAGAGCCCGTGTTGAAATTTATTTGAAAAACAATTAACTATGTGTTTGGATAAAAGTGCTCTAGTTAAAAAAAGGTAAGCAGTTTTTAATTAAAAATGTCTGAAATTTGTTAACATTATAAAAATTGATTATTTTAAGATTTTTTTATCTAAAAAAATAAAATAAAGTAAAATAAATTTATATTTAATTCAATATCAATAAAACTTATTGTTTAAGTAAATTTTATATACACATGAAATTTTTGCAGTACCTAATTTTTTAAATAAGAAAAGTTGGACGAGTAATAATTTTGTAGTAAAATTAATGAAAAATAAAAGAAATAGTTAAACTTACATTAAACTTACATCAATGGTAGTGGAGAAAGAGAACCCAAACTTTGTGAAGAGAGAGCGCGACGAGAAAAGTGTTGAATTGTGGTTTGAATTGAAATAATGAGAAGGGATATTTTTGGAAATATGAAAAAATATTTAGGGTAAAAAGGTAATTTTTGGTCAAACTATAATAACTTTTAAGTTAAAAAAATAAAAAGTTTGGGGGGGGGGAGGTTTTCTGCTTTTAACTTTTAACTTGTTTAAAGCAAATTTTAATTTTTTTAAACTATTTTAAAAATTATCACACACTTTTGTAAGTTAAAAAAAGCTTAAAAGCAGGTTTGATCAACTTTTAAGCTAAGTCAAACAGGATCTCAATTATCATTTTAAATTCTACTCTCGTTATCTCATTTTTGTGGTATTTTTTTCTTTTTAGTTTTACCCAACCCTCCCCCCGCCCCAAAAAAAAAGTCACCTTATTACAATTACAAACATTTTAACCTTAAAATTCTCCTTTTATCTTTAATGAAATGATCTACCACCACATATTATATATCTAAGCAAGGGCGGAGCCAACATATATTGAGGATGTTCATCTGAACCCCTTTTGACGAAAAATTATATTATTTAGATAAAATTAAAATAATTTTTTATCCGGGTATCGATTAGTTCGTAAAATTCTGATTTCACCATTGTATCTAAGGATTGTTTCAGACTACAAGCTTCAAGAGTTTCACCATTAAGGTGACAAAAATTTTTGATGGTCATTCAAGCAATCTATTAAGATTTTGTCTCAAAGTTATCATATATCTTAGAGTGAAAATATTGGAGTGCAACGTAAATCAAGAGAAGTTTATCAAGCTCGAAAATATAGCCTGCTACTCTGAGTGCCCAAACCCAAAATGTTTAGGTTGGATACAAAGTTTAAAGAAATAATGAGATGGAAAGTTTCACATGTATTTTCATTTTCTTTTCTTATAGAAAGTAACTTTAAATTCAAGTGGGTGCTTTGCAGATGGCTAGTACAACAAAAATGCTAAACATTCTAGTAACTAGTAAGATATATTTAGACTCAATCCAGCATTTAGTAGACATAAGCATGCATACAAGACAGAAACATTGTGTTAAATGAAAGAGTGAACAGAACCTAAAACAGAAAATGAAGTATGCAACGTAAACTCTCACGTCAATTCCATAAATACAAATACTGTGTCGGTATCCATTTGAATTCTCTAGTTAACGGGAGAAGTGTTTGAGTTTTTTCTTGACAATTTTGCCATTAACTTCTGAAATGATTGAAACTTCCTTGACATGGCTGATTTTCCACTTATCTCTGTGCTGCAATTTACGAGCGAAAACGAGGGACATGCCCATAAGGGTGAGATCATCAAGGCTTGTAAGGTGATTGAAGCCATCTCGTAAGCTTGTTAGCCTGGACAATCAGCTATAAGAAGAAACCGAATTTCTGGCATTGAACCTTTCTCAATAGGCATCCAAGTAGTCCAACTTTCCATGCCAAGAATCCTCAATAGTTTGAGCTTAGGAAATCCTCCGGGAGGGATGTTAATGATACTGTTTACGTAAGCTGAAGATGCTAATGTCAGGATAGCTAGGCTTGGAAGCTTTCCAAGAAAAGGAAATGGATCTTCTGTTAAGAAGTTCTTGAAAAGGCACAATGAGTGAAGGCAATTAAACGAAGCGAACCATCCTAGCAATTTTTTCGTATGAACTTGGAGTTTGAGTTTCTCCAAGTGCTTAGTGGACTTTGTGAGAGATTCCATTTGTATGTTTTCAAATGGACTCTCACTTAACACTGTTAAGGACCTCAACTTGTTCATCCTTTCTAAAGAGTGGCAAAAATCTTCGCTGTTGGCTCGTGTCATTTTCCCTATGTAGAGTTTCCTCAACCTTGTTAAACTTCTTAGTTGTTTCACCAAGTCTTCATCTGATTCAATTCCAGACAGTGTTTGCAGCTTCACAAAGTGTTTTCCACCACCAGCCATCATTACAAATCCATTTTCCCTGTCACGGAAACTGAACAGGAGAAGATGTCTCAACTGTTGCAGCTCATTGATTCCAGCAGGCAAATGTTTAACTTGTGTGTTTCTCATATCCAATGTCTGGAGATTCCTCAAATTCTTCACTGATTTTGGTAGTTCATTTATCAAAGTCCCTCTTAAAGTACCGTAAATGAATCAAATTACCAATCTCATTTGGTAGTTTATCTAGAAGAGCATATTGTAAGTCTAGAACTCTAACCAATTTGAGCTGCCTTAGCAGTTTCTGTAGAGCAGAAAATGACAATTCATTACTCTAATAATGAGAAGGGACCTAAGATTCAACTTACTGATGTCTGAGGGGATATTATCTGCATCTTCATAGATTGCAAGTCTCCGTTGTCTCTCTTGAATTGTCTTGTCGACATCTTCCAATATGGATCCAAATTTCTCTTCCTGTAGCATGTGATTGGCCACGTCATGCATTAGATCATGCAACTTGCACGCCTTCACCACATATCGAGCATGTATAGTGACTGCTTGAATCATACTCCTGTCAGTGAGCTGCATAAAGTAATGGTTCGCGACCTCTTCCTCTGTTCTCTGAGCAGTTCCCTCAACAAACCCCGCGGCCACCCACATTCGGATCAGCCTTTTTCTTCCAATCTCATAGTCCTCAGGGAACAAACCAAGATAAAGGAAAGAATACTTGAGGTAATATGGAAGGTGATTATAGCTGAACAACAAGGCCTTGTTTAGACGCTCGATGTCTCGGTGATGGTTGAATTAAGGTATCGAGAACAGATTGCCACACACGACTATTTCTTCCCTTACACGATAATAAGCCTCCGATGGCTACAAGTGCAAGAGGCAAACCTCCACACTTTCTCACTATGGCCTCAGCGAATTCCTTCAAGTCATCAGGGCAAGTTCCCTGAGATGATCGAAATGCCTTCTTGCAAAAGATGTTCCAAGACAATTCATAAGGGAGGGGTTGGAGATCATAGATTTGGAAATTATCCTCAAGAGGGGAGGCTATACCGCGAAGTCTTGTTGTAATTATGATTCTCCCTTTTCTTCGCGGAAATGCATATTTAAGCTCTTCCCATAGGTTATATCCCATATATCATCAAGAACTAACAGATACTTCTTGTTTTGCAAGTAGTCATTGGTCCTCTCCAGTAACCATCCCTCATCCATGGCACCCATGACATCCAGAGCTGGCTCACCTCTACTAGCTATGAATCCAAAGAGGGTGTTTTTCAAGATATCCTTTAGATTACAAGATTGTGACATGAAAACCCAAGAATGGCAATCAAATGATGCTTTTGCCTTCTTGAAAACTTATTTCACAAGAGTAGTTTTACCCAATCCTCCCATGCTAAACACTGAAATCATGAGGAAGTTCTTCATTTTTCCTTCTAATACGAGCTTCATTAGCTGTTCTACATCATGTTCAATTCCCACAATATCGTCTTTCTCGAACAAAAGGGGATGCTGCACCAGGCCCTCTAGAGGACATCCCACCAGTGCCTCTATAGCTACTAGCTGCTAATGCATCTTCACGCATCATTAATCCATTGATAACACATCTTTTCTTTCTTTGACTTCAATGACTTGTTTCTTGATTCTTCTGATATGAGATCCAGTTTGATACCTTATTTTCAAGTACTTAAAGAAGTATAAGCTGTTCCAATGAGTTGTAGACATTTGAATAAGAAATTCATCAATAACATCTTCAGCATTGAAAGCCAAGATTCTTACCTCTTTAACCCAACCAGCCACAGTTTCATCTCTCTGCTGCCTCTTGTCAGCATCTCTTAGAAAAGCTACCATGGCTTGAAACTCTTTCTTGATCGACTCAATTTCATCTTGCACCCCTGATAGAACATTTCCTTCTTGTATCAACAACCTAGCCTTCTCAGAAAGTATATGATAGCAGCTTCAGCCATGTCTCTAGACTTCTTTCACCTTTGAGATCAAATTGATCCAAGTAAACAACTCCATTTTCAATGTTTCTTTCGAGGTATTTTGGTTCCTGTTTTCCTTTTAAACAGATTATATAGTCAGAAGTATAATCTGTTTGTCAGTGTGAACCTTTTTCTTTTCTTTTCATGTGTGGGTCTGGAGAGGGGGTGGGGGGTGAGTGGTTGACTTGTTGACATGATAAAGGCCAGTAGGTAAACAGCAGAGAAATACCCTTCTTGCTTTATTAAGATATTGTTTATAAATGACAAAATATCCAGTTTACAAAATGTGACACTATAACTAAATCCAAGAGAGCCAAGTACCAAAAAAAAGTTCAAATTTGAACTTCAAAAGATGCTCGTAAAAGCTTTCCACATCCAATGTAGAATTACTATTATAATGGGAGCTAGGTATGTAAATCTCTTGTTAAGAACTTGATTCCCCTTTATGAAACAAGCAATTTCCCAGGACATGAACTGTTACATACTCGATTAAAAGTACTCCATCTTTCAAGTTTAAACAAACACGAGACACTGGAATTAATATCAAATAGAAGATAATATCTGCTCCAAATTTCTGGTTAATAAATATACCAACTGTAGCTCCAGAAATTGTTCACATTCTGTGCACTGGATACAAGCTACTACACTAGCATTCTCCATTTTTCATTTGCTTAACAGGATACTCCAAGTACATTCACAAAAACACACCCAAAGATTTCTATATAAATTCTACTCTTTTGGAGTGAAGATCTTCAGCAGATGCTGCTCAACTGTCACAGCAGCATCACCGAACAACTGTTTTGCATTTAGTTGGCCTTGTCACCAGATCTTATCAGTCATCCAATATATGTTCATCGACTTCATCATAAGGAAAGATGCTGCTGCTGGAATCACCAGATCTTTGTTCATGGGGATGAAAATAATTTGCTTATCCTGCAAGGTAGAAACAAATTCTCTTTTCATTGATATTACAACTTGGACCATCTTGCACATAATTAACAACTAAAATCTGCAACTGAACTCTATATCAAACATCTCATGATCCTGATTGGCACACAAGGGCTAAAAGAAAAAAATTGCTTAAATTAAACAGAAATCACACTGAAATGGGATATTTGCACTCTAATCCAACAATGTCTGACTAGCTCCAGTGCTATGGCTCTTCTAGAATAACCAAACAGAAGGGAAAGCAGAGCCAGAGTCCAGAAAGAAAACAAGAGAAGAGGAACAATAAAATAATGAGTAAAATGTCTCTTGATGGAGATAGGGAAAAATTAAAAAAAAAAAGCTGCTTCATAAGGACCCTTGTTATTCCCTTTACCAGAAAAAACCAAACAAATGAGATGGATAATATAAGGAACCTTAGGACTATTTTATAATCTCAGAAATCTGTCAGCGGCCAACCCTTAGGACCAACCATAGCCTTCACAACTAATTGCGAATGGGTCAGTCCCTCTACCCTCCATTTAAAAACCAGGTTAGTTCACAGGGCTCAAACCTGTGACCTGTTACAATTTCCTCAACCTTGAGCAAGCTGGTCTCCTAGCAATATTGAGCAAGTAAAGCAAATCCTTCCTCAGGAATTTTTACTGATCACATTAAAAAAATTGGAATGTTAGACTATCGCTGGAATGCTCACGCTCCTGAATAAATTGTGCCTGAAATCAAAGGCTGAGGTGTGTTTTTTTTTTTTTTTTTTTTTTGTTTTTTAATTAAGACAAAGGCTGAGGGTTTCTTGCATATTCATGGATATGTGATCATAGTTCATTCAAGTAGTCTAGAATTTGATGCATCAACATGGAAAATAAATTGGCTTACAAACTTATTTTTGTTAATTCAGATGACGTGAATGGCCAATAATCAGGTCAAATCATAAGATTGTCTGAAAGTACAGAGTTCAAAAGGTGCTCTTGTTGCAACACAGGTTACGGGATTTTACAAAAATTTTTTTCTGCAGCGCCTCGTCAAGTTGAAATAAAGGTTATTTGAACGTATATATAGTACGTGACAGAACACAAATGCATTTCACCTAAAGAAGTTTATGTCAAAAGCATCTCTGTTGAGCTCACCTTGATAGCTTGTGGCATCAATCAGCCTCACTCATCCTCATCAAAGTCCATAAGGAAGTCTGTTAAATTTTCAGAATCATCTATAGCTTCGTCCAGAGACATGTCTTTCTTTTTGGGTTTACCCTGCAAGATTGTAAAGTGCATGGTGTTGTGAAGCTCCAAATACAAATAACATTAAGAAGAAGAAAATTGGGTTGAACTTCCATCGCTATTTTTTAATTTATTTCTTCATGAATTTCACAGAGGAAAAAAAGGAGTGTGGATTGGGGAATGGATAAATAAGTGAAAAAGATGAAAAGAACAACTTGAAAGATACAAATGGCTATTGACTTGTGATCTAGATGAGTCTAGACGAGACAAGTACACCAAGCAAGTTAATCTATAATTACACACTTTTTTCTTAACATATTAGTGAGGAAATGCCCTTGCTCCGAAACAAAGATGTGAGCTTAAAAGGAACCTGCTTGTTTTGTGTTTTAAACTGTTTTTTCATATCAAGATAATCACTCAAAAGAAATGAAGGCACTATGAATGGCCAAGCAATTTTAGAAGCGGAACATGAATAAATCTTTATGAGTCTTGAGACCAGCAGTGAAGTTGCATATCAGTGAATTTGTCCTTTAGACTCTAGTTGGTACATATAAAAGTTATTTATTCCTTTGTCACTGTGGAAAAAGAAATCTGCTTGTTTGGTGTTCTTAAACTATTCTTTTAGATTAAAAATAATCATTCAAAAGAAATAAAGGAACCATCAATGGTCAATCAGTTATAGAATTGGAATCTGAATAAAATCCTGAGTGTGGAATAAACCCACCTTCTGAAGTTTTTGTTAGTTTAGAGCACAGCTGTGAGTTTGCATATCGGTGAATTTGTACTCTAGACTCTAGTTGGTAAGCAAAAAAGTTATCTACCTCTTTCTTACTGTCAATAGCACTTACACAATGTATATCCATATAATTAAACAAATAGTGGGAGAAGGGATTCCTGAGAGCGCAGCTGTCTTGCTTTGACTTTCCTATATCAGAATACAAATCACAACATAATGTACATTCTTATCATCTTTTAATTTTTTTAAGGAGCAACTTCTTCTCCTTTCGTAACATCTCATTCTCAGTAAGAAAATCAGCATAAATTTGAGAGTGTATGCATGCACATTTTATTTGTTTTCATAAGTTATTTATATGCACATTAAACATCCATAATGTGCTGTTGGAAAACAAAATCTTCATAACCATTTTATTTGTGCATATAGACTGATGAAAAGCAATATGTCAGTTCGATTTATTTCATATGTTTCTCACAGAATGAGTTGGAGATTCGTCAAAGATAAAATGGTCTAAGTTCGCTTGATGCCTATGGTTCATCGAAGTAAAATCATTTCATTAGCAATCTAGAAAATGAATTCTTGATGAACACTAAAGAATGAAAAGATAGAGGATAGTGAACTCATACATCCTTCTCATTGAGAAACTAAGTTGCTTGGACTCGGGTGTGGGTATCCATATGGGTGCGCATCTAGAGGTCGGATCCTCTGTGATCAAAATTTTAAGATTCAGGGTTATGGATCAATGTACGGATACGGGTGCAGGGATTTAGCTAAAAATAAATCAAATATCTATAAATAGAGGTATAAAACCTAAATTATGATATATTATGTGGAAAACTTGAGGAGAAAAATATTGATCAAGAGGAGAATCATGGAAGAAGATAAAAGGAAAGGCAATGACAATAGAAATATTTATATATACAAGGTATTCCATTTCTTCAATTGAACCTTAGTATTAGTTTTGATTTCATAAATCATTGGATCTGTCCAAAATTTCTCCCTCGAAGTGGTAAAAGTATCCAAAACCAGTTGACCAGATCGGGTATGGATCCCACACCCACATCGTGTCGACACGGGTGCGGCACCAAAAATTGAAGAATCCGAGTAACTTCGCTGAGAAATTCCCTGCATGTAACTTAGATGATCTGCAAAAACAGAGATTCTACAATCTCTTTTTATAATAAGTACAGTGCCTTTACACAAAAGAAGCTGTGTATTCGTTGTCTCCTATCTGTTCAGACTCCACAACCTTTTATTGCCTAGTATAATTTGAATTGTGTAGACATAATGCTGTGCCCATGGTGTCAGCTTATTTCTATATCTAGCATATGGTATTGGCCTTCAGAAGAGTGCACATATATTGATTGTTGGATGACAATAATGTTTGAAAATGATTCTGTAATGTGAATTGAGTATGGAAGACATATGTTAGAGTGAAGGATATGAATTGGAGTGGCTCTGAAACAAAAGAAGTTGGAAATTTGTGCATATGCTAATAAGTGAAACGTGGACTAACTTAAAAATATACAACTTTTGATACGGAAAGAATTTGATTAGAGTCCTGGAGGAGAATGTAGGAAGGTTCTATTTGGGGTTTACCAGCCCATGCAATTTGCTCCATATTTCCAGTCAATTTTCTAACCATTTAATACAAGCATCATTTTCTTTTGTCCTAGAGGGAGATAGGTCTAAAGGAGTGGTTCATTCTATTATATAAAATTTGTATTCCATTATCTCTAAGTATGCAGGGCAATACCTTTAGGGTAATAATTTGCTACAAACTAGGAGTGTCAAATGGGTGGGTTGGGCTGAATATGAGAATGTTAAAATGGTTGAGTTAATAAATGGATGAGTCATTGAATTGCTTGTTATTGGACTGAAATGAGCTAAAAATCGGGTTACAACCAAACCCATTCAATTGTTACTAAGTTTTAAATTCGAAGTTTGTTTTCTTATAATTTGTTTGAGTATTAAAACTTTTTTCCTAATTCAAATTCAAAGTTCATTTTCTTATAATTTGTTTGAGTACTTAATAAACTTTTTTCCTTATATAATGACTATAAAATATACAAATAATAAAAAATGTCTTTTTCTAAACTATTTAGACAACATTTCTCATGGGTCAATTTGAGTTGCATACCAGCCTTGTTTTAAAATGGGCTGAACCAAGCAGGTCAACATGAATAAAATAAGCAGGTCATTACCCCACCAAACGTAAACAGGTTGAGTGGGTCATGATTATTTGGGCTGATTTTGCCACCCCAACTACAAACCATGTAGCAAAGGACATAGAGCACCAAAAAACAGCAGTTTGATAAGTCTAGACATCAAGTAAAACCAGATTGTTAACTAAATATATAGCATAGTAGTATATAACAAAATCAATCACCTTTTCAATGGTGTCAACAAACTGAGCCATAAGATCAGAACACCAAATAAATCGATGATCAGTAGAAAGGAAATTACCTTTGATTTGTTAAGCTCGGGATTACTTTTCAAAACACTCCAATTGCGTGTAATTTTCTCATCCTCCTCTTCACCTTCAGCCTCACTTCCTTCTTCTTCATCCTGAACAACCAAGAGAAGTTAACATAATTAATAATTAACATACAAGGCCAATGTAGCAAAACAAAGTTCATAAAACATCAAATTTAAAACAAAGTACGAATAATAATGATCTCACATCATTTTCACCAATGTCAACAGCTCTTGCCATAGCTTCATCAATTTCTGCCACCTGTTGCAGAGAAGGAAGTCTTTTACTGCATATATTCTAAGAAAAGGAGATTGGGACTACTAATTGCAAGCAATCTGATTTCTGATGATTGTAAGATTATTTGATACATATGAAAAGAGTGCAGAATGAAGTAGACAACAGTATGTTAGAGTAAATTTTTCGATTTTATGTACAAGCTAACTACAACATATTTATGCGTGAAATCCAGAGTAGTTTTGCTTGTATACCCTAAAAAGTAAATTCTTTCAAGAGAGGTAGGTGCTATATAAGATATCAGATCAAGAAGGTTTGATGAAAAATATTTACAGCCAACCGAGAGAGTATATCCCACCTATTCTTAAAGAGAATCTTTACAGCCACCTATTCTTAAAGAGAATCTATGAATTCTACACTGCTTCAACATCATTTAAACCTATCATTTCTTTCTCTCCTTAAAAGTTAATTCTGGAATCAACTATTGGACAAACTACTCAATTGAAGCTTTTTACATATATACCAATTCGTTTGCAGCAATGTTATAATTAACAAATGCAACTGAAAGGAATACTAACTTTCACACAAAACTCAGAGACAGAGACAAAGTATTATAAAGCCCTACAAAAAGTTATTACCTCAATTTCTTCCGTCTTCTCTTTGGCCAGAATTTTCTCTAGCTCCTCTCTTGATATTACTTTGCCATGCTGATAACAAAATGTTCCAACAAAAACCGGAATATAAATCAGTAAATGATAGACTAATAAAACATAATCACTAAAACAGGTATGTCAACTCTACACACAGCCGATAACATCTAAATTCTAAAACTTGTAGCTTTTTGTTTTTTTAAGTTAACATGACAGCTAAAGAAGTATGCTACAACTTATGTAAAGTACAAGACGGTTATCATCTCCCGTCAGCAAACCTAAACTAGAATTCTTTTGATTTGATTCATCACATTCATAGAGCCCAGTAAAGTCAAAACTTCATAAAGTGGAACTATCTTTAATTAGATTCATCAGTCATAGAGCCCAGTAATGTTGAATCTACATCATCATCAACATACCCCAGTGCCTCAAAAGGCTCCCGCTCATTGCAGGGTGAGGGGAGGTCGGATGTACGCAGC
>JAPFFP010000046.1:12255776-12271609 GCA_026153255.1 Solanum medicagineum
CCATTTTGCTTTATTCCATCATACTCCAAAGCCAAAAAATAGTCAATCTTTGGCTCCATCCGAGATTGATGGAAATTAATGTTGAATCTACATAAAGTGGAATTATCAGCAAGATTTGGCTAGACTTAACCGACGCTTCCATCTCAATTTTCTTTGACTTAGCTTCATCTTCATCCATCATAGTCTACTAGACCTTTTGTCTAAATTTAAGTATTATGCTGAGCTCCAACAGTAAAAATAACACAATTAGAAGAGATGTTATTCATACACCACAATAGCTATACACATCTAGTTGTTTGCTCATAAAAAATTGACAAATTGCATATCCCTAAAGTCTCAATTAATCAACTAAGCCTTGATACCAAATTAGTTGGAATCAGCTGAATGAATCCCATATGTCCACAAGGGGATGGGCAAGCAGTTGACATATAGAAATACCAACTTCAAGATTCTAATTACAACATTCAGTGTTAGCCCACCTGCTCTAAACTTGGTCATTGTAGCAGGCTGCTCGTGAATTAGTTGATGCACACAAAAACTGGCCTGAAAACTTTCATCATTTCTAAATTCATTTGCATCTATTCCACTCTATATGGATCCACTACCTCATCTTTTTACGCAGTTTAAGGATTCTCAAATACCAGCATATATCTCATTTTTAGCTCTAAGGATTTGTAAATCTCTCAGTAGAATAAACATCAGATCTCAAATAAGCGGCACAACAACAACGAATCCCTAATATCAACAAGCTAATATCACCTACATATCCTTTGCTTCTATCTTATCCGTACTAAATCCGCATCGAATCAGATTGGTTTAGGATAACCATCAAGTTTAGTAGAAACATTAGTTAATATCTATCCAGCTATTTGAGAGATTGAGCCTCAGTATCTTTACAAAGTAAATAATGCAACATCTCATATGGAGGAAAAGAGCATGAACATAATTTAGCACAGAGTATCTCCATTTCCATTTGCTTAAACATGAAATCTATCACTAATTCTGTAGCTTTTGATAATAAACACGGCATGTAACAGCACTAAGCATTTAAATGTAACAGCACTCAGCATTTAATTTGAAGTGCATACGTGAAAATGAAGGGCAGAAATAAGGTCAATAAAGTTAACTAGGCAGGAAGATCATGTAGGGAACTGAATAGCAAGTTGCTTGACCAAACCTCTTTAAGATAGGCTAACATATTTGGTGTTGGTTCATGGAAGTCTGGACCCCTGAAATCAATCACTTCATCTGGATCCTGAATGTAATTAATGGTTGGGTAAACTGGATCTCCACCCCAAACTGCACAAAAAGAAAGGGAAAATGCAAATTGTTGATTTCCAGTCAAAATGGAAAAGAAAACCCAAACAAATCAGAACAAGACACTTGCAATTCCAATCCTTCTGATCAGACAGTACTTTTTGACCCTCAACCAATCAGGCTATGTTCTGATATTTTTGTTCAAAAAAAATAATTTGAAAACATTTTTAATTGTAGTTTCCTGAAATAATCAAAGCTAAGATCCCTATAAATACCCAAAAAAATGACTGTCCCTCAACTTTTAATCACCTTCACTTCTAAACCAGCTGCATACACAGATACTCACAAGTCACAAGAAAAAGCAGGAAAGTTATAACGTATAGTTCAGCCAGAGGGAAGGGAGATACTTTGTTTAATTTGATCCTCTCGCATTCTCATGGCCAACGGATCACGAGGAATACGAATATCTGTTCCCATCATTATGCGGTATTCACGATCTGTTTGATGGCAGAACATTTCGATGAGTTGAGTGTTCTCATCTTCACCAGTCTCTTCAAAATGCTTTTGAATGGCATCTCGAGAAGTATCTCTCTTCCAAGCTTTGACCCACTCTGAGTAGTACGCAATAGGACCGTTCTCTTCCAATTTTTCTTTTTCAGACTGTAGCCTGCAATGCCCACTTATTAGTTCTTAGTTCCAATAGAAAGTGTATTCTGGTTAATCTTGAACTGGAAAACTAGATTGCCAAGTCATTATAGCAACTCAAAAATCTGTCAATCAGGGAACAACACAAGGGACAAGTTTCAACAACAACAACAACAACAACAACAACGTACCCAATGAAATCCCACAAGTGGAGAAGGGACAAGTTTCAGAAAATATTAAATCAAAACGTGTCTCCAAGACAAAGACCTAATGGTTAAGGCATGGGAGTAACAACCTGGAGATCACAAGGTCAAATCCTAATCACAGTGTGATCCCATACTTTCTAACCTTAGTGGACAAGATTACCTAGGTAACACGTGCATGTTGGCTGGATATATAGGCCAGCAGTAGTTGAGATGCATGCAAGATGGCCCCCACACCACGGGTATATAAGATAATACAACAACAACAACAACATACCCAGTGGAATCCCAGTCTAGGGAGGGTAGAATGTACACAAACCTTACCAATACCCCATAGAAGTAGAGAGGTTGTTTCCTGGGAACCCTCGTCTCAAAAATCCATAAGCAGAATAAACTAGATAGTATATAAGATAATAAAGGTAAAAAATTAAACAAAGACAAAATGTAAGTCAAGACTTGACTTTCCACTGAAAACCAGCTTCAGAGGGCTTGCAGAACCAATAGCTTTTGAAAGCACTAGACGAACGCAAAAAGAAAGAGAAAGGACATAGAGTTGATCATCAATCTAACTGAAGTTTGACAATTTATTTACATTAATGCTATTTATAATATACATAACCAATATGACAAAAGAGAATGCACAATGACTTGTTGTTTGACTCATTGTAATAACAATAATAAGAATCCCAAGAATAAATTAATTCAACAGTGTACAAGCACATAATAATACATTAAAGCAATGGAATTTGCTAATTTCGTACTTTCTCTCAATCAGCCTATCCCTTCGTAGCAAGGTTCCTAGTAGCCTATCGTTTATGATATTCATTTATGACAGACGATGGGCTTATGAATAGATCTAGTACCAAACGAGTGAGGTCCATGCTTTAACATTTCAGTACAAGGGAAAGAGGAAGAGACTATAACTTGTGATATAGTAGATGATGCAACATTATTACAAAAAGTTGTTGATTCTACCTTTCCTCCTTGTATATATGTCTCCTTGCTCTATAGAGTGCAGTCTCAGTCAATGTAGGATGCTCACCATAGAGCTTTACTTGTCCTGTCTCTGCCATGGCTTTAAGAAACACCTGTTCCAGGGAAAAGAATAATAATCTTTAAGTCAGAATGTTAGTGATGTTATTAAATTGACATTGCTCGAAAACCATGGGAGGTTTAAAGTGGTTAGCAATGTATTATCTATATTCACCGCGTCTCTACTGAAGTATCATTTTATCCACTTTGGATTTGTATTCCTCTATTTTACAATCTGTCATCGAGCAAGCAACTAGCATGACTAGCATTGACATCCAATCTTGATTTAGCACAATTGAATTACACCAATTACACCATTAAACAATTATGCTTCTTAGTAGTATTTATTTTTGGTACTGACCGTTTCAACATCAGGGCGCCGCCTCTGCCACCTAGACCATTGCTCTTTTTCAGGCTTTCTCCAATTCCACCATAGTTCTTCACTAGTAAGTGGCTTCTCTATTTTCTTCTTTGCCTTTGGATCAATAAATGGGTGGGGCCGTCCATGTTTTTTATCCAGCTCATAGCCTGTCAGTTCCTCTTCTTCTGGTTCAGGCTGATAAATGACATATTCTGAGGAAAGATCCTTTGGCTCTTCTGGTACATCATCTGGAATCTCCAGAGGATCATCAGAAATTATATTGATGTCTGAAGGCTGGGAAGTGGAAGCAGATGCCTTGTACTTCTTTCTTCTACTTCCTGGAGTTTTTCCATAAGATGGAGTTCCCGTTGAAACACCTTCTGGTTCAGGAGCCCTGGCAGCCCGAACTCGACTAGCTGTGCCTTCTGGCCAGTACTCTTGCCCAGGAATACTAGCACGAGCTCCAGATGCTGGTTCAAGTTGCCCAGAAGTGGAGTCCATATAACTGTGATAAGGGTAACGCTCGACAGACACCTGCTCAAAGTTGCCCTGATTCTTTTCCTTATTCTCACACTTTATACATGGAGCTAAAGGAGCCTTTTGAAATGGACTACTGAAGACAAATTTGAGCTGCCATATTGAAACAGGAATAGTACCTGTAAACAGTGTCTGGGTGGTTCCCAGCACAATGCATACTCTTATTAGTGAAGACTTTTTGAAATGATGAGAAACTTTGCTACGATATAAAGCACTGAGCACCTTCCTGAGAGAATGTGCATCGAACATATTGCCAGACTCTACTTTATAATGTTAAACACGAGATGCTTAAACATAAGATAAGACAGGAATGGCAAATTAGTGAATAAATTCCACCAGAAATTTAAACCAGCTGCCATCTCAATTACTTTGTGTCTTACCGTCACAGAGAGCAATGTATACTAGTGTGCAATTCAAATGCACATGTACATATAGTTCAACAATGAAGAAGTAAATGTAAACAGGTAAACTTGGTGTTCATATGGAGGGGGTAAGAAAGAGAATCAGCTGTTTGGTAACAAATAACCATCCCAGTAATCAGGAGCATCCAGATTAATTGTACATTAATACGTTAATTAAAATAATTCACTTAATAAGTACAAGTAATTTATTTAGAATCCAGCAAGCTACTTATTCTAAAATTCAGAACCCACAAACTCAAAAATCTAGCTCCAACTCTGACACACACATATGTATATATGTATAAAAGAAAATTGATAACATAGTACTGCAATCAAAAACAGAAACAATTGCTACCATGAAACTACAAAAAACTCCTAAAATCTAACCAAACTCCCTTCGCCATTAAAAGTAAAACATTTCCTTCCAACAGCTTTCCCTGATCGTTAGCTCTAACACTCAAGAATAGATTAACTATATGGTCAGACATATAATGCCATTGTACATTAGGATCAATACATCAAACTGTGGGAATATATCCTTTATCTCTTGAACATATGAACCATTTAATCTCATCTAGACCTTGGTACAAAGCTTTACCCAAATCTCAAGAGGATGTTTCATATACAAGCTGCTTTTATCATCCTTAATATTCTGCATCCAACCCACTCTCCCACCCTGACATTGATTGATTCCTCTCAAAGATGCAAAAAGTCAAATATAAGCCCAAAAGCAACAATTTTGAACACCTGGAGATGAATAATTTTGTAAAGTGCTCCTTTTACCTATCATCTAACAAATAATAGGTAACCAATCCACAGAGTATGAGATTCTATTTTCAAACATAATAATAAAGAACACCTAAAGACAAATGTGAGAAAATAATATTAATAATCTAAAGGCACCTTTCTATTGGGGCACCAAATGCTAGGCACAAATCCATCTGTAGAGGCTACAATTCGCAGTCCTCTATCTGCAAATTAACCGAAAAAAAACAATTTTACAAAGCAAGAAGGAATCAACAAAAGAAAAATAATTCAAAGCTGCACCGAGTAAAAAACTGTACCTTGATAGAAGGAAGTAGACAATACAGAAGCCATCACTGAAATAGGCAACTCGAAAATGCTATAAATAAGTCTTATCCTTTGTCCTTTGCTTGGGTTTAGGAGGGGCTTTAGGATAATGTGACTCTATTCGGTCGGGTTGTCCTTGAACCGTCATACAAATTCGGAGCGGGTTGCAGACCGGACTAGACCCCTTTGTTCCGCTTGATTTCCACCTGTTCAAACTAGTCTCTACTCCTTAAAGTGTACGTCCTTTCATCAATTCGATTCGATTCAATTTTAAAATTTATTGATTCGACTTATCAATTATCGATTTATAGATATGCTAAATTTTTATAGAACCATTAAGATATTGGCTTATCGATTGTTGGTTTATCAGTTATTGATTGTTATCGATTTAATTGTTAAGATTTGAAAAAAAATTTATCTGTTTAACTATTAAGATTTGACAAAAATTTCTTATGACAAATTGCATTTTGCTCAAAATCAAACACTATTACATTGTAGAATAACTAAGAGTTTGAGACATTAAAAAATAAAAGCATGAAACTATCAAGGACTTTATATATCAAAAATATAAATATAATTATTTAATTTATTATCGGATTATCGGTTAACCCATTAAGAAAAAACCTAAAATCGTTATAAATCGATAACCCAATAATAAAAAAATTTAAACCATTACTGAAACTGCTAAACCAATAACCTGTTATCGATAAATCAATAACTTTTTTTCGGTTCAAATAATCAATTTCGGTTCAAATTTGAACAACCATAGTAGGTCATCTCAAATGGAAAACAAACCGATAATGGTACTTTTGCTGTGCATTTTTATCTATCCAATATTAACTTGACAATATTCCTCCATGTTAATTTATATGACATTTTACTCTTAGTAGAATGATTTCTAACTACATAGATATTTATGATTTATTTACACAAAAAATTTCAAAAGACTTTGCTTTTTTTGTTAAACTATATCATCCAAATTGAAACAGAGGAAATACCAAACAAAATATAAATTTTAATATATCACCATTTGATATAATAAGTTTAATGTTGTGAAAATTATATTAAAAAATGACTATTGTTAATAATAAGAATAATTATCTCTTGATTTTCTAAATTGGACAAATAAAAAATATGTTTTTAATATAATAGCTAAATTAAAATAGACAAAGGGAGTATAATTTGTTGAGAACCTGAAAATTGTTCATTTAAAAAAAATTTACTAGTGTTTATGAACGTTCGCTGCATGTTATTTTTGATCAATTTCAATCATAACAAAATATATAAGAAAATAATAAAAAATATTATTATAGCATAAGATTATGTCTATGATATTACTTCTTTAAAAATAATATTTTTGGTCCTTTGTTTTTTTTTTTTTGGCCCATAGTGAACTAAGATAATTCATTATAACAAATTAAGTTCTCGTGTACCTTGTCATTTAAAAAAAATTTAAGTGTTGAAAATTATTACTTCAAAAAAAAAAATTAATTTTAAGAATCTCAATCAATTTTTAGAATATTTAATTAGTTTATTTTTTTAAAAAATAAGTTAATCACAAAAACGAGATATAATATTTTTTAAAATAAAATTAATTTCCTGTGTCGTTGATTTTTTCAAACTTAATTGTAGTTTTCTAGTAGAAATGTTGTGTGAAAAATACCTAAGTCACCTCTTAAAATTACTCACAAAAATTATTTACGCAGTAATACCTTTTTTTTAGCAATCAGCCCATCACAATCACATTCTCTCATAGGTATAGTGTAATCTATATTTAATTTCAAGGAGGTTTTGTAGAATTAGGTTGAATTTGAATTTAAAAAATATTGAATTTTAGTATTTAACTCGGAGGAACACTGCTCTTGAAACTTCAGTTGATTTCGTGAATATTTAAAAAAGTTAAAAATTTGAAGAGTTCTTCATATGTTCTTGACATTCTTGAAAAAGAATGACAAAGAAGATTACATTTGATCCAAAACTCTACTTTAAGAATGTTTAGGTAGTTTTGCAAAATTGAAGTTAAAAAATCATGCCATAAACAAACCTTTTCTCAAATGGTAATAACATAAATAAGCCAAACTTTTAACGGATAACATAAATGAACCTTTTCTCAAAGTTCGATAGCATATTTGAGGTTTCTCCCTTTAATTAATTTAATTTTCACCTCAGTAGATTCAGGCAATGACCAATCATTTTTCGTACTAGGTTAATGAAATAGTATCAATGTAAATTTCAAGGAGCATGCAAAAGTAATTTTGGCATTGCCAAAGGAAAAGCTCAAAGGCCCCAAACCAAAATTTGGTGGTGGGGAGGCTAGGCTGAATATTAAATCTCTGCATGTTTCTTCATGGTACAAGGCAGAGACAGGAATCCTATATAATGACTAGTACACAGGTATATAAATCCACATGTACAAATCCATGGCGAGGACCAATGTTAGATGTTAAATCATTTGTTAAACTAAAACAGCCATCTCAATAGATACAACAACACAACTTCACCTTCTTCGCGCAAGATCTCCCGTTAGGAAGAAGAAGATTCAATTCAAATTGGCGACCCATCAAGCAGTGAAAAATGGTCATATCAATCTAGATATTGCAGCAATGGGCCTTACCCTTGAGCAAATTGTTCCACAGACAGTACATCTGTCGTGGAGACTGATAATGAGCTGTGAAATAGTCTTCCATACATCCATATTGACAGAACTTCCAGCTGTGAGAGTACTGTACAGAAGTGGAACTGTTGTAATTCTCAACCCACATACCCATGCTCACATCCTCCATTTTGAAAATCTGTCAATTTGATGGGAGGAATGCGTATTTCAGAATCTACTCTTTTACCATGTTTATGATTTTAAGAAGAAAACGAAAGAAATCAGCCATTACAAACCCGTAAACTTTGATTCCGATATTGAGAAATGATATGTTTGGCAATATCACTTGTAATTATATATCCTGGTCCATTAGCATAAGGGGGATATACATCTTCTGGCCACTCCTGTTGCACAAGTCAATACTTCCAAATTAAATTAGTTTCTATAAGAAATCAACAGCCCGTAGCCATAAATTTTGAATATATACTCTTTATCATATAAATCTATGTACCTCAAATGATACGGCCCATTTTCCTGTTCGAAGTGGTCTATGCAAGAGATTAAGATTGCCCATGTAAAGAGATCGTTTAGGAGGTACACGTTGAATTTCACTCAGGACTGCATCTATCCTAACGAAATTATCATCGTCACATTTCATGATATATGCAGCTGTCACATTCTGAACCTGCAACAGACATTGTGGGCCATGTAAATAGAAATAAGGATGCAGATAAGCAGTCCAGAAAAGAAGAGGTAGATGCAGCAAAGTGCAGAACTCACCCCATACTCGCAGATGGCTATAGTTTTAAGAACCACTAGCTCATATCTGTCGATAAAGGGGACAATCACAATGTCTCCAAAGTAATCTGCTTCCTTTTTCAATATAGCATTCAACTCCTTTCGTGGATTCTACACAGTTACATGTTAATACATAAGTACATTTGTTGAGGTTGAACTCCAAACTGGCTATTCATAGAGATGATAATGTAAGTTCTACAAATAAATAAGTTGGTGAAAAGAAACCTAAAGAGAGGTGTCTGCAAAACAGCATAAGGTAATACTGACGACAGTAGCACAACCTTTTTCTTGTTTGTGGGTTTTCTCTTTTACCTGAAAACAACACTCACTTTCACTTGACCATCATTTATATAGGAAATATTCAAAAGAAAGCACCTCGGAAGTCCTAGGATAGAAATGGCAATACTACTCCTAGTGAGCACCATGTAAGGCAAGTTAATACCTCACAAAAAACGAAAAACTATGCAATGTAACAAGCAAGCAGTGTGCTCCAGGGATAGCCATTAAGATTGAAGGATCTTCCAAGTAGGTAAATACAAATGGGGTGATTGTATTGGCATCTATATTATCCAGTTACTAACGAGTACAACAATACTGTGCCAGAGTTTATGTCAAAATAAGCTAATGCAACTTGAGATAACTAGTCCTTCGACCTACCTGAAATGGGGTAAAATTGATCTAAGCACACTGAAATATACTAGTAATAGCCACCTACATGCAATTAGAAAATTATAAAATTTTGTAGTATTTTCAATGGAATTTTTTTAAATATACTTCTTACACAGCACACAGAAAAACCACATTATGCAGGCTCTTTCTTGACACGGCACCACATTTGTAGTTCTCTAACTGTAATTTTATAAATGGACTCGTTGGCACTAGCTGCATAATACATTGATCATCCTTTCGGTTTCGGTTTCGGTTTGCAGACATTTTAATTATTGTTAGTTTCAAAATTTGGAGGCTTCTACTTGTATGGAACATCAAGAGTGTTTTCAATCGATCATGATGATGGTGAGAAACTTCCTATATACCAAAAGAAATTTATTGCAGGGAGAGAGGGGGGGGGGGGAGTGAAATTAAAAAATGTAATCAGAAAGTTTCCATAAAGAAACAGCAAATTCGTTTAGTATTTTCTTCTTATAAGGTGAAGTGCAAATTCTTATAGGATTTGGGCACACCCTATCTAATTTCCTTTTGAGTGATGGAAATCACAACTTCAACTTCATCTTCATCTGGAACTTGGGAGGAGAGCTTATTGGTCCAACTGAAAATTATTTTGACTATCCAGAAATGGACCAGCAAAATAAATGAGAACAGGATTTACAAATGTTTCTCATATCCAATTTAGCATGTAGATGTTAGAAAAGCAACAGTCACAAAAGATATTAGAAGTTCTGGCCCTCCTGACGATACAACATGCAGATGGTAAACCCATACTCACCACCTATATATTACTCAACATGCGTTGAACTATCCCTGCTGTTCAGCAACAGTGCTACCAGTTTGCTATGGTTTTCATCTATCATCCTTTTCGTTAACAGTTAATGAATAGTCCTTTGTCATCCGGCTTCATATGTCTCGTTAAGAATAGTGTGTTGTCTAATTTTTCTCTTTTCACTATGGAAGCTGCAGATTCAACAGCCACGTGATGTATATATACAGAGTGTATGTATGTGTATGTATTTACTATATATCTTGGCTATGACAATATCAAACTTTTTGATAATGAAAAAGAACCAAAGCATTAACAAAGCGATTATTCCATATACTATCATTTGACAATCTCCTTAATCACATCATGCTGGAATTAAAGCTTACTGGAGTTTGGAATGTTCTAATTACGAGGAATATGACCGCATTTGAGGTGCATATTTATTTGGATGCACAAACTTAACATGCAATTGAGCACATCTATCTTTGCTCCCCAAGGAGTATTTGGTGAGGAGCGCAACTTACCAAAGCAACAAAGAAGCGGACTGCTATGTGTGACGATTTGATTGCTGAAGCCTGCATCCATGTTTTCCTGATTGCCATACGCTCAGCAAAGTGATTGGTGGCGGAAAGCACTCCAATGAAAAGTTGAATGCTATTCTGGGGTAAAGGAAGAGATTTCCACTTCTCTGAGAAATCCAACACTCTTTGGGGAGAAAAACTTGGATGAGAGGTTGGAAGAGATGTAGCATAAACCGAATGTATATCCACATCACCTCTTATTGCCAACCCTGTAGCATCTTCCAGTGTGAAGCCCTGAGAGAATACGGAACATCTGATTATGGCTTAATAGTATGGTAATAAGAGATAACATACGCGAGGAAACTGAAACATTAATTCTGGAAAATCTGGTGATTATATTAATTGCAAAAATTACAAATTCTTGAAACTGGTGAAGGGATTCAGAGAAAGGACCAAAAACTACAGTAATATTTGTTCCATCCATCCATTATTTTCTGTTTTTTTTCTATATATATATTTTTTTGAGATAAATGTATTCCAGTGGTTTGAATGGCAATCAGGACTGGCGCAGAGTGCTTACCCTAAATTCAACTCCAAGAAGTACATCTTAAAAATGCTCTCCTTCGATAATGACTTGCTCAGTTGTAGGAAAGAGCAGAACACTTACATGTCTACAGAGAAAACCTTCAAATTGTTTGGAAGAGAGCAAGTAGCTTACAGTTCGATATGGAAATGACGTCACATGCCGGCCGCCTACATTGATATGGTAGCCATCAATACCAGCACGAATAGTTAGAACAAACATCCTACCTTCCACAAATGGGAAAGGCCATGTCACCTCTGGCTTCTTTGCACGTCCAATGAATCGATCAAACCATGAGAATATTTTCGACCCCCGGGTATCAACAATGTCATTCCGCATCCACTTCTCACATCTCAAATATCCATCAACTGCCATGAAAGTAAATTCAATATTTTATGGTGTTTGATTGATATAAAGCTATTAACCAAAAATTCCACAACCAAAAGTTGTGAGGCATAAGCAGGAATTCAAAGTAAAAGAGGTTAATCATCATTCTACAAGCGAAATACATATAATAAAGTGAAAACGACATCCACTTGAGATATAAATGGAAAAACAAATTTGACAAGAGCTAGGTGATAATCCTAGGATGGAAAAAGGAGAGGAAGAGATAAGCAAAGAGAAGACTATTACAAGGGCTTCAAAATGAGTGTGTCAACAACCAATACAAAAGGAGAGTCAAGTATGAAAAACAGAGCGTGTGAGTGAAAAGAGTCCTTGCTTATACACTAACCAGCTCACTCTTTCTTGTTTTGGTGTTTATTCTTCTTTATTACAAGGTGAGGAAAATGGAGTTGATTCCAATGACACCATCCATCTATTGGCCAGAGCACAAAGTGTAGGTCTGTAGGATAATCCATTGTTTTAGGACACTCAAGTGTTGTAGCTATTACTATACTTATCCCATCTCGCCTCTATATTACTCCTTTCATAGTCTTGATGATCCTAAAGACACCTCTATCAGTCATCTCTTTTTGCACCATAATTTGACTATAAAACTGTGAAGGATATTCAATTATTCATCAACCTAGGGGATGTGGAGTATGCCAAGGAACATGGTGGATGTTCTAGCATCCTGGTAAAGCAAAGATATTAACTCAATCCAGAAAGAGAGATGGAGGGTTGCCTCAGCTTGCACATGGTGGACAATTTGGGAATGAGAAAAAGATGCTTTGATGATAAAGTTTGTCACATCCAGAAGATAAAATGGGCATGTTTAGTCCTTTGGTAACTTTGGTGTAAAGGAGTATGCTTAGATGGTGGTTTTGCAGCCATGGCGTTGTTGGACACTCTTGTTATATATCGTCTCAAAGGGTTTGTATGCCCTTCAACTATATTTCATATCTAGTTTATTCTGCTTATGGGTTTTTGAGACGAGGGTCCTAGGAAACAGCCTCTCTACCTCTATGATGTAGTGGTAAGGTTTGGGTACATTCTACCCTCCCCAGACCCAACTTGTGGGATTCCACTGGGTGTGCTGTTATTGTTGTAGATTCCATGTGAGAAGACATAGGAATTTGTACATTGTTAATTTCCTCGGTAATTATGGATGATTACGCAGATTTTGTGTAGTCTATACATCAATATACAAATATACATTTCTAAAAAAAAGTGACACATTAACCCATAGAACTCTCAAGAAATGAACTTTGATCCTTATTTTGAGTGGTATGATTTGAATGGTAGGGTTATTTTATGGAAAAATACATAGACAGACACTCAAACTTGGGTCCAACAGTCCGTTTGACGCTTAACTTACCAAATGACCAACTTGACATAGTTGTGTGTCATGCACCCTTGATGTCGATGCTGACATATGTTTGTATTTTACCCGAACTTGAGTGTGTGAACCTTTACAACAACAACATACCCAGTGAAATCCCACAAAGTGAACCTTTACATTATGTCTTAATTCTTTTTTATTTTTAAAAATTATGTGGAGTCCCAGTATCCCACATTTTCAGCCATTTCGCCAAACTTCATCAATTCTCCATTCGCCATTAAAAAAGGAGCCTTCACCATTTTTGGAACAATACACACACATATCCACAAGAGAACCACTGTCGCACCACTCTTGACCTCCTTAAAAAGTTAAACCATCCTTTCAACTTCCTCTCTTTACCATCCTTCCACCACATACGACCACGATTCCATCATGGATGTCACATGAAACCAGCCACAAAACTAGTAAAATTTCCTCACCAATTTCCGCATCTTCTCTCAAGACATCACTTAGAGCCACCAATGATTAGTTAGTACAGTGCTAATATCCAAAGCACCGTATTGGTTGATATGTTTTCATCTACGGTAACATCTCGTCCATGTATGCCAAAGGAGTATTTTTAAACAAGAGAACCAAATAGGTTGGATGCATGGACACTATCTTATGTTGATATTGGGAACATTCATCATGTTCTTGCTATCTACTTATTTAATTTTTATTTTTTATTTTGGTTTGTGGGACAAGGTTTGAGGACGAATCTTCTTTTAGAGGGGGGTTCACAACAGATATTGTACCTACAGAATATTAGAAGATACAGGAAATCCTACCTGAAGACCAAGACCCTACATTACGAATTAAAGGGTGACATCATTTCAGGAGGAAGTGTGATGGCATGACATGACTTCAATGCAACACATTCTCTCAAAGCAGGATACCTCATGTGTCTGTACAGTTGGGTCAATATATTCTCTGTTTGGCTTCTTAGTTTCAGCATAATTGTACAAGAGTTAGCAGACTAAACTGTTTTTGCTTCTACTTTTGTAACTGATTTGCATCTTCCTGATGAATTTAACGAAAAAATTGTAAAGGTTGTGCGACTACACACGTTATTACCAACCACATGCACCTAAGTCACATTCTGGAAACCCGTTAGATCAAGATTTAGCCTGGCATGTGACTGCACAAGTAATCTGGAAATCCATTAGATCAAGATTTTCCTGGTCGTGAGACTACACACATTATCAGGCTTGTTGGTTTAAGGCAAGCTGATCTTGATCTAATACTCAGCTGTACTGCTGGTTTGAACAAGAAATTGCCTCAAACTAAACACGCTATTTAACTCACAGGAGATCCCCCTAATGCCGATAGGAGTAGTGTCTTTTTTATTGTTTCTGTTTTATTAGCGCCAACACAGTTGAGGCTCAATCATTTCTTCTTATTCTCAGATTCAACAAATAAAAAAACAAAGTGACAACTTCACTTTTCCAGATATTTGTGTCTTATCTTTTAAGTTAACTTTAAGCACATTGGTTGTCAAAGAACCTTCACATACATATCCTATAATTCCCTTTGTTGTTTCAACCCCCGCGCCCATCTCCCACAAAGAAATAGCTGATAAAACAGAGAGCGAAAAATCAAACAAGAAAACATCAGAAAATGTCTTACCAAGCATGTCATCTTCATACTTGGAAGGCAAACCATCACACCTGTGAGCTGTTCCCCACTGCATTCTATAGCAAGTATTGTGCTCGATCACTGGTCGACGGCTCCAATCTCCTCTTATTCTAGGATTCAGATGCAAAATCTTTGGTGGATCCTCACCAACCACAGATTTTAAACCTTGTAATTCAATCATAAATTGGGAAACCAAAACTAATGCATCACCAACCCTTGTTTTGGCAAGCTGTGGTACATACTCATGATGGGCATAATGAGGAGTACCAATAACTGTTATAGAAGAGCCTGCTGCAAGTCCACATGGTAGGAACATCATCTGATCTGTTTTAGCAATTTGTGCTCCACTGCTAGAAACCCATGAAGGACATGATTCAGGCTTTCCCTCAAGTATGGAATTCATCTCAATCCCTTCCTCCTCATATTTATCCAATTCTTCCCAAGCTTTTGAGCCTAGATTCCAAGCTTCATCTGCCATTCTATCCAAAATAGAAAGATTCCGCTCCGTATTCTGCCGTTTCAGAATAGCTGCAGTAATTCGACCATAGTGAAGCTTAGGAGGCTTTTTATCGGGAGAAGCTTCATCTTCATTATCCTCTTCTTGTAGTTTCGCCCGAGCATATTCCCTTACACTATTATGAAATCCAGAAGTGGATTCTCCACTATCATCCTCCACATCTATAACTACATCAGCATCATCACCACTCAAAACTGTGGCATTCTCAAGAAACTCCGGAAACTTCACACAGATAAGCACCAAGTAAAATGCAGCTAAACCCAGCAAAACATAAGACAATTTGAACCTCCTCATACTGGAAGCCTCATTTTTCAATCTCTTCATCATTATATATATACACCAAACTAAATAAGCAGAGATAATAACCCTATAGCCCCCACCACTTCATCTCTCCTAACTGCAACAACATTAAATCTAAGGCCGAATTGTCATAAACACCAAGCTCTCAATGGGTAGACACAACAAATCATAAATGCAATACT
>JAPFFP010000046.1:12298525-12340442 GCA_026153255.1 Solanum medicagineum
TATCATTAATTATAGCTATTTTCCTATAATATTTTTTTCAAAACATTGTATTTACTATATTTAAAGGATAATTTGGTAAAATTATCCCGATTATTTACTATTTCTTAATCCTTGTATCAAATCACTATGTGATAAATAAAAATAAATAAAGAGATTAACTTTAAAATTCCTCATTTAATCTTAATAAAGTAATTTATAGTCACACAAATATCAAAAAATTATTTTAAATCATTTTTTTTAAACATGAGGGTATCCATAAAGAAAATTTAAAGGGCAAGAAAGAAAAGTAAAAGGTTCTTGAAATCCAGTCACGTACGGCTATAAAGATATCCAATTAAAGAATACTGCTATTTTAAGTGCTCTTTTGATCATAATTCACAAATAGTTTTTAGATATTTTTTAAATTTATTTGAAAATTTTGTATAAATACAGAAGTATTAGAATTCTTTAGGATCGAACTAGAAGTGGCTAAAAAGTCCAATTAAAGAATATTACTACCTTTAGTGTCCGTTTGATCACGTAGATTTTTACTTTTATTTTTTATTTTAAAATTTTATTTTCTTAAATTTCATGATAAGTTAAATTAGATCCTTTTTTTTTAACGGAGAAAGGACTTATTTTTTAAAAAAGTCATGATACTTTTTTTTTGTCCGTTATTAAAAGAATGTCACCTTTGAAAATAATTTACGATTCTTAACCACATAAATATTTAAAAATAATTTTAAAACATAAATTTTAAATTTTTTTTTTTAAATATTATGTCAAATTAAAAAGCTACAGATAAAATGAGACGAATAGAGTAATAATTATGTATTAACAACCACTTGCATTAGTCGTTCAAAATTAAGATTCTTCCTAAAATAGTTTTATTAAGTAGGAAAAAGTATACTAAAACTTGATGTTCTTGTTGACGTGTCATCATGGTATAAAAAGAGAGCTGACTTTCGGGAAGCGTTTATTTATTTATCAACATCACAAACTAAAATAGCACTAAAAAGATTCTGTATGACATGTCAATTTATTCGAATATATTTAAAGAAGTAAATAAAAAAGAACGAATAAAATCATTCATCCCCACTTAAAGTTTATTTCAAAAATCGGATACTCTTTTTTTTTTTCTTTTTGCAATTAAAATAATAGTCGTAGTTGACGTGAAAAACATAGACTTTTCCTCTAAAGTAAACATGAGGAATTAAACATAATAAGAAATTAATTCATTCTATCACCATTAAATTATAATCCATAGTAATTTAAAAAAACTATTTAATTTTATTTGATCTTTGTTTACGATATGGTATTAATATTTTGTAGACGTAATTCGATTATTTTTATTTGTCTTTATCTGTTGGTGGGAAGATATATGAAAAAACAAATAAGTGGATTGAGGAATCAAAGCTCGAATACAAAGAAAATTGGATTTTTTCAAAGAATTACTTCATCTTTTTCATTTTCATCGATTATCATATACACAAAAGTCTCTTCCACTTTACTACCAAATCTCTCTTTATTCTATAACATAAACAAAGGGATCAAAGCGGGAGCAGCTCAATAGAATTAGTGGCCTAAAGCCATTTTTTCTTTTAAGCAGTTACGTTTGTTTAATATTTTTATATATTTTATTCTCATAAATTTTTAAGAATATTATAACTAATTATAATCTAATAATTAATTTTTTCAGTTATATGTATAATATTCTTGTAATATTTTGTAGACAAGAATAAATATATATAAATTATTGTATGTTACGTAACAACACAAATATTTAAATCTCTCTTATTAATTATAATTTTAGAATTTTTTTTTAATAAAATCAATTCTTACATAATATATATACCAATTAAAATTTTATTTTTTGTATTTATATAATATTTTAAATTATAAATATTTAATATTATAGTGTATTATCTCTCTCTCTATATTTTTTTTTTGACCTAACGACATTACTTCTCTTGCTTTAGAATTGAGCCGCCCTTGAACCAAAACAATTATAACACATTATGTTTATCAAGAAATGATCCGAAAGTAAATCTTGGTCTATTTGAATATCAAATCGAATTAATTCACATAAATGATTCATGAACCATGACCAGAAAGGTTGAAATGGTTCAATTTCCTATTTCCTATTTCCCACTTATGATGCTTTGATCGCTCTTTCACTCTCTCTCCAATAAATGAATCCCTAGAAAAACAATGTGCTATACTACCTTCGTCCATGTTAAATAGATTATTTCAAATTAATTATTAATTTAAAAAATTAAAACAACACATTAGTCTTTTTTTACAAAAAAATAATTCTACTTCTAGTAATTAATTATTTTGAAATGTGAAAAATTTATTATTATAATTTTTAAAGAATATCAATTATTTTATTTGGATTATATTAGTTAAATTGTATTTTTTATTAATTATTTTTAAGGGCCATACAAAATTTTATCTTCATAATTAAAATGGGATGGCAAAAGTATTGTGTCAATTTAGAGTGTTTTTTCCCAAAGTATATTCTATTACTCTATATTCTATTACTACTGGGACAGATAATAACGTATTGACTTCTCCGCCCATATAATTTAGCAACGCCGGTGGTTTCATATTACTTATTTATATTATTAAAATATTTATTTTGAATTATTTATCAATTTATAAAATTAAGATAGAATTAGTTTTAAAAAAGTATTTTACCCTTAAAATTTAATCTTTTTGAGAGTATAACATCATAAAGTTTTAAAAATGCTTCTTCATTATTAATTATGATATTGATGGATAAGGCGTATAAACGGAGTGTATTAAAAAGAATTAAAAAGTAAATTAGTTAAAATATTTTTCTTATTTATGATTTTAATAAAGTGTGTAAAATAAAATTTGACAAATAATATGTGCCGGAGGAAGTATCTCATTAGAATTAGAGTAAAGAATAATAGTTCTTTTCCAAAGAGATTTGCCAAAATTTATTCACCTTTCTCTCGCAGATTGTAAATATAATATTAGCTTAATCCTCATGCCTTCTGATGACATTATTATTGTTTCTTATAAAAAATGCGAAAGCAAGCATCACTTTATCCATATATTCGCTTGTGTTGACATTTTTTTTTAATTACATGGGGTCTGAAAATATTTTGTGGAATTTATTTATATTTTATACTTATTTCTTTTGTTTTTATTAATCTATTTTTAAATTTTACATATCTTTTAAGTTAATAATTAATATAAATATTTTATTTTAATTTTTATATTAATTACTATGTAATATTCTAGTACGTACTCACATTACTAGAATAATATTTGAAATAAACAAATAGTCTCTCTTTTTGACATGTAATAGCCATTCCAACTGATCGAATTTTGTTAAAGTTACGATAATGATTCATCCATCGGAAAAAAACGATGCCCAAGTTGGGAGAAAATCAAACACAGTTCATGGGTCGTCGGAAAAGCATGGCTCATATCCAATCCACAAGTTATGTTGATGAACGTTTTCTCGTTTTATTGATAAACAATCTCTCTTTCTCTATGAGGTAATGGTAAAGTCTGCTTGCATTTTATTCTCCTCACACTCCACTAAAATATATATGCATGAATGAAGAAAACAAACTTCAAATATATCTCTTTTTTACTTAATGAATTAAAAAACCATCGGACATTGTTTGATTCATCGATCTCCAATTTTATGAAACTATTCTGACAACTGACAAGTTATTGAAGGAAAGAAAAAAGGTTGTAATAACTCCTGCTATAGATAATGTTTCTTTTGCGATAACTACTTAGTTCATGCATATACTTTGTCATTACAACATTCATCCAATCATGCTATTCGTAAGGCTAAATTTCAATAAACTATAGTACAGTACAATAAATAGTCATAGGACTATAAAAAGAATTACCTATCTACGTGAAAGGATATATTTAAACCAATCTTTTAACCGCGTCGAATTTTATCCCATGATCTGATCATGTGACCCACTAGGATCTTGATGAAAGTAGTAATAATATATAAAATTGCAAGTGCAATTGATACTAATAAATAGTAATAGAATCTATATAGGTTATCAGATTCTTTGACCCTACGCATGCAGGTAGTAACACGTGAAATCTATATAGGACATGGCAGTACTATCTATCTTTCAAATATTCATGCATGCAACTTGCAATATTATTTGACTGTATGTTACATATATACTACATTTGTCATCCCACAAGCACTCCTTGCAGGTCCTAATCCATGGTTTCGTGCTAAAACCCTAGGATAACACGTGTTATTGGAGGCAAGTAGTGTGTTTTATGTTCCGTGTTCATATTGAAATTTGATTAGACTCAAATTCACTTTGAAGTTAAAGTTCCTCTGAAAGGTAATTAAAATGCTCTCTGATGTAAATGACTTCATATTCAGAATGATTCGATCAACCTCGAAATCTCTGATTAAGAACGAAGCATTTATTGAATTATACATTGTTTTTGCCAAAAACGTAAAAAGGTAATTAAAATGCTCTCTGATAAAGATAACTTAGAAAGACTCGAACTAGTTCGAAACCTGTGATTAAGAACAAAACACTTATTGGATTACACGTTGTTTGTCCCCACAAAATGTACGAAAGTAATTAAAATGCACGCTAATTATAAAGATGACTCTATATCCAGAAAGACTCGACCTTAAATTCTTTGATTAAGAACAGAGCACTTACTGGATTATACATTATTTGTCCCAAAAAATGTATGAAGGTAATTAAAATGCTCCCTGATAAAAATGATCTATATTTAGAAAGACTCGACCTCAAAAACAGAGCACATATTAGATTATACATTGTTTATCTCAAAGAATATACAACAACAACATTACCCCAATGCCTCAAAGGCTCCCGCCCATTGCGGGGTAAGGGGGGGGTCGGATGTACGCAGCCTGACCCCTATGTTTAAAAACATAGAGCGACTGTTTCCGGATGACCCATGATGAGCGTCGAAAGTTGCATTGACTAACTGTTACTTCACAATTGAAAGAAGCGCAGGCAGTTTAAAGAGTCATTTTGCTTTATTCCATCACACTCCAAAGCCAAAAAATAGTAAATCTTTGGCTCCATCCAAGATTGATGGAAATTTCTCAAAGAATATACAAAAATAATTAAAATGCATCCTGATAAAGATGATACCATATTCAGAAAAATTCAATCTCAAAACCTAGAGTACATGCTGAATTATACATTGTTTGTCCCAAAAAATGTACGACTACGTAATTCAAAGCAAGTATCTACAAATTTTTAAGAGAAACAAGTTGCGATGAAGAACCAATAAATATGGAAATTAATAAAGCAACAGACACATTACATATTATATTTTAATCACTCCAAGAAGAAAAAGCCCCCCCTCATTTTTCACATGCATCCAAAAGGGTAAAAGGCTTTAAACCTGAAGCCCATCACATGCCACGACTTCTTCCATTGGCCATTTCTTTTATTTGCCTCTTGCCTTTCTGTTTTTCCAACGGATGCGCTCTCTCTCTCTAATGACAGAGAAAAATCTGTGTTGGAAAATAGGAATCTGAACCAGATACTTTCACCGTTTATCTTTTTTGTACACCTCGATATAAGTATTCTATCGATTTATTTTTTTTAATCTTATTTTATATGATTTTTTTTTTATTTTTTTAAAAAAATATATTATCTTATTCTAATTAGTAACAATTTAACTTTAAAATTTATCTTTTACCTTTAATGAAATGAATTTCAACCACACAAATTTCTCAAAATGATTTTAGATCACAAGTTTCAAAAATCTTATTTTTTTTCTTAAATTCTGTGTCAAGTCAAAGAATATCACATAAAATGGGATGAAGAAAGTATTTAGTTTGATTTAGAGTTTATTGGTTATTAATTTATAGGTATATCAAATTATTATGAAATTATTAAGATATTAATTTATCAGTTTAATTATTATGAAAAAATTATTGAAAATCACTTAGAAACAAGACGCACTAAATGAATCATGCACATAAATTAATAAATTGCATCTTGCTCAAAAATGAAAATCGACACCTTGTAGAGTAACCAAATGTTTGAGACATTCGGAAATGAAAGTACGAAACTAAAATCTAAATTAAGGATTTTATATACTGAATAATGTAAATATAATAACATGTTAAGAAAAATTGTTAATTAAGAAGCAAAAACTCAATATAAATGAAAATCAAAATTATTATTAAAATTGCTAAATCAATCATCCAAAATCGATAAACAAATAGTTTTTTTATTGAGTTATTAGATTCAATTCAGTTTTGAACGGCCAGTTTAACAGATTCTTTAAGAAGCAATAGATAAAATGACAATTTTACTATATAAAAATTAATAAATACAATAAACTCAATATTTGATAAATACACTTGAAAATAACTATAATTAATTAATAATAAGGATGAATTAAGTAATAAATCGTATTTTAATTTTTTAAATTGGATAAATAAAATATATTTTTGTATAGTCGATAAGGAAATTGGACAATTCTCAGTATTTGTAGTATCATTATTTTATCAGTCTGTTTAGAAAATATTTGTAGTACATGCTTGGACTTTAAAAACATCATTTAGTTAATTTGGACCATAAAAAATACTAGAAATTCATCATTTTGAACTAAAGTGTTTGGACATATATTTTACTTATTTATTGGGTAATATTAAAAAATCAGTAACGTCTGATATTAAGTTGAAAAATTATACTTAAAAGTTAAAGTTATTTCTGGACATGTATTCCCTTAAGAAAAATTCAAATTTTGTAAGAGAAAAAAAATTACTTTGAAAAATTGGTTTGCAACACATACTAAAACTTGAAGTTAGAGTTGAATCTTTTTGAAAATTTGTTAATCAAAAATTGATTATTTGAAAATATGTCTATCAATCCAAGGAAAAAAATTATGTATGCATATCCAAACGTAAGCTAGGCACGTTTGTATAATTTAAAAAAAATATTTTAAAATATCTTTTGTAATTTTAACGATATATTTTCTTTTAAAGAAAATATTTTATCAATATAATACAAAAAGTTTAAGAGTTATTTTAGTATAAAATAATCTAAAATAAGTCAATTCAAACAACTCTCCCACCTTTTTTTCCCCAACAAAATTGGAGAACAAATGTAAAAGCTTAGTTGCATTCCAATATGGCTATTAGTTAAAGGAAAGGCTAAGTGATTGAGCAATGGGCTCTTTTTGCTTTTATTCTTCTTCTCTTGTAAACTTGGGCCATCAAAGGAGCTGCTGACATAAAAGGTAAACGGGATAATTTTCGCATATAATTATTTAAAACTATTTTAATTATACTCTATATATATAATTTGAGTATTTATATTTAGTAACTATAGTCATAGCAATATTTATATATTTCATTATATAATTTGTGCAACATTGGTATAATTTACTTTACCGTTCACAATTATTGTATATAATTCATAGTTTTTATATAGTATCTGTATATTTAGCTATACAGTAAATCCACAATATTTGTATAATTCATTATATAACTTTCAGTGTTGTATATTTTGCTATATATTTTTCTATACAACTCACGCAACATTTGTATAATTTGCTATACAATCCGTAGCTTTTTATATAGCACGTGTATATTTCCCTAAACAATTTGCAGAACTTTTGTATATTTGCTATATAATTTGTAGTGTTTGTATATTTTACGATAAAATTCACACAACATTTGTATAATTCACTATATAGTTCACTCTATAATTCATAGTGTTTGTATATTTGAGATAATTCACTATACAATTTGTCGTACAAACTCAAACTGTAATTATAGAAATATATTAGTCGTGAGCCTTAATTATTTTTAGGCTATAGCTATATATGTTAGTTGATTAAGTAGTATATGTTTACTGATCCACATAATTTTTTCTAATTTCAAATATGTACCAAAAAGTTATTAGTTCGCTTAATTTTCCCTATAAGATGAAATGCAGCCTCATCAACTGAGGGAGAATACCAACAATAGAAACATATCTTCTGTTGAGTTGATTAAACTCTTCTTTCTCATGCACATAATAGCTATCTATCCTTTTTATGAATATCTATTATTAATTGTTATTGATTTGATTTGTCTTGTTTTGTATAAATTATTTCTGTTATCAATTATTCAGAGCTTTTAAGCAATGTAAGAAAAATATTGTATATCTAAAAGTTAAATGATGTTATCAATTTTCTTAATATTTGTGGCTTCTTTTAAAAGTTCTCCCATAATTTATCCTGAATATATATCCAATGTTACTTTTGTGTTCTTGCACTACATTGTTATATTTGAATTATATGATTACATTACAACTTTATTAGGTGAAATTGATCAAAAGTTTCATGAAAATGAGTTTTTATTCACATTTAAAATTCATAGCACTAAAATGCGACTTCTTCTAAAATTTATCTTGACTTAGTATTCCTTTATTTATTTTAATGAAAATTTATAGAGAAAATATGAGGTATAACTTCCCAAAGAATTATAAGTTTTCAGCATTAAAGTATACAATCTTACACCACATGACTTGAACATTCTCATAAACCAATTGATAATGCATTTATGGATTGGCATCAGTATGATTCCGAAGTGGGTTAATTTTCAGCAAATACAATTTAACCCATTATAAAATAATTCTGAGCTGAACCCAATAAGATTCTCACTTCAAACAAATGTATTATTTGTTTTGCATGTTCAATGCTAGTCTGAATTAAGTGGGTTAAATTGGGCAGGTCATGAATCAACCCGAATTTTAGCCCATTTGAGTCCAAAGTACATTTGGGCGGGTCAAGATCCAACTCGATATTTAATGCAACCCATTTTAACCTCTCCAATTTCAGCTCAACTCGCCCATTTGACACCCTTATTTGTAACCATACTTTTTTTTTAGTTTTCAGTTAGATGGTTCTCACAAATTAAAGAATATCTCATGCACTGCAAGCGTAGTTATGTACATCTTTATTATTGATTTTAGTTTCAATTGAGAAATAAAGTTTTACGCCTAATGCTATGCTTTGACTTTGGAGCAGCGTGTTTGATACAATTTTTCTTTTCCATAAAGATTTACAAGAAAAAATTTGGTGAAACTAAACCATGATACTGGTCCCGTGCTAATTCATCTAATAATGTAAAAATATCAAGTCATATACTACCCACACATGAAGTTAAAAATATAACATAAGTTTTAAATTCAAGAATAAAAATTTAACATAATACTCTTTTGTCAAATTTCAACATAACGTACATAATACGATTTAAAGAAAAACATAAGTTTATAAATTTATTCAACAATGAATTCATCTTTAATTTAAAAATTTGAATACTAATAAAATTATATTAATAAAAAAAATAGAAACTAATATAAAAATTGTATGGAATCACAGAGTAAAGGGAGAGAATGAGAATGAGAATAAAGTAAAATAAATATTATAAAATAAAGTATATTTTTAAAAAATATTAAAATAATAACATAAAAGAATTTAACAACAACAACATACCCAGTGGAATCCCACAAGTGGGGTCTGCGGAGAGTAAATGTACGCAGACCATACCACACCCTCATCGAGATAGAGAGATTGTTTCCGGAAAACCCTCGTCTCAAAAATCAAGTCCTATAAATAGAAGATGCTAGATATAGAAAAAACAGGGAAAAGACAAGAAAAAGGAAAAGGAAAACGACTAATAATAAAACACAAATGATATTATGTAATTACGATAAAAGTAACAAATATAAAACGGATAATGACACCACAGGATATAAAGACATAACTACTCCTACTAACCCACTACATCACAAGGCCATACATCAACCTACGCTTATTAGCGTATAGTCTTCTATCCTAATACGCGACCTTCACTCCTTTCTATTTAAGGTCATGTCCTCAGTGAGATGAAGTTTCGTTATATTTTGTCTTATCACCTCGCCCCAATACTTTTTCGGTCTACCTCTATCCCTCTGTAACCTCTCGCACCTCCTAATAGGAACATCGATACTTCTTCTCTATATATGTACAAACCATCACAATCTTGCTTCTCTCATCTTGTCAACCACATAGGCCACCTTTAACTTCTCCCAAATAGTCTCATTACGAATCTTATCACTCATGGTATGTTCACACGCCCATCTCAACATCCTTATCTTCACGACTTGCATCTTTTCAACATGTGAGTTTTTAATTGGTTGACACTCATCCCATATAGTACAAATGATCTAACCATCATTTTGTAAAATTTGCCTTTAAGTTTAGGTGGTATCTTTTTATCACACAATACTCCAGAGTTAAGCCACCATTTCGTCCATGCTGCCCTAATATGGTGTGTGACATCATCACCGCTATCATCTCTACTCTGGATGATGGACCCAAGATACTTGAAGTTTTCTCTTTTTGGAATAAGTTGAATGGCAAGCGTCACTTCAACGTCTGCTTTATCTCTCACAACACTGAATTCACACTCCAAAATTTCTGTTTTGGTCCTGTTTAGTTTGAACCCTTTGGATTCCAAAGTATATCTCCATATCTCTAATCTATCATTAACTTTAACACGAGTCTCATCAATCAGTACTATGACATCTATAAATAACATATACCATGGCACTTCCCCTGGATAGACTGTGTCAGCTCCTTCATTACTAAGGCAAAAAGAAAAGGGATCAACATAGTTTCTTGATGAAGTCCCATTTCAACCAAAAAAAAAAACTCTGAGTCTCCTCCCATATAATTAAACAAATTTTAAACTAAAAAAGTTAAATAAACTAGAAATAGAAAATAAAGAAAGAAAGAAAAATTTAAAAATAATCAACTTATTATTTCACCATTTAATTGCCTATAATTCACAATCTTTTCTTGTATAATTGAAAAATATAATTATATCCAATAAATTATATTTAATTATTTGCTGACGATAATTATTTATTTGATAAATAGATCAAATAATATAATCACATTAAATTCAATTATTTTTCAAACAAACCAAAAGTAAAATAGAGTGTGAGTTGGAGATATCCAACTTGCATGATGAAAAGGATGCTAATAATTTGATTTTCCCTACCTACCCTCCTATCATTGCTACGCACCTCACTAATGTGCACGTTGCTGTTAGAGTTGACACCTTGACACATCAAACTATTATTACTTCATACTTGACCCCACACTAGGAATGTCTACACATCCTTCCTATTTTATAGGACTGCTCCCTTACTTTTCCATTAATGGCATATAAACCCCAATTTTAATGTTTATGTACCAACTATCTCGTTACAAAATTAGGAAAGGCAAGAGAATATTATATAAGAAAAAGACAGCATATTCTTCATAATAATAAATTTAATTTACCTTTTGTCTTATGAATTCTGTTTAATTGGAGCGACAAGTGAATAAATGAAGAAAAATAAGAATGAATGCAATTAACATCAATAATGTATTTAATAGAATTTCATAAATAAGAGATGGAGAAAATAAAATAAAAATATGAATAAATGTATTTTTAAAAATATCTTTTCTTTTTAATTTGTCATACTATGTATTTAAAATAACAAATTAAATAAGATACATAAATTTAATAAAGATGAGATGAGTATTATTTTATTTTTTAGACAATCAAATCAAGATGAATCAAACTAGAATGAAAGAGAAATATGAGTTCAAGTATTCATAACTTGGTATGTGTTAGCTAAGGGTGGACATCGGTTTTTCAGTTCACTTTTAGCAAATTTTGATTCGATTCTTCGATTTTGAAAAAGTGTACATTATATAACGAACCAAACTAATTCGGGTTGATTTGATCTTTTCAAGTTCAGTTTGATTTTATGTAATATTTTTAATCAATTTTTTGGTGTGAACCAATAAAAATAAAACGAGGACAAAATTATAAGAAACTTTAAAACTTAAACTCATGTTAAGTGATAATATATCCGCATGGAATACTTATTCTGATATATTTATCTTTCTCAAAAACTTGCAAGTCCAACAGAGGAAAACAAGCACGAAGAAAAATTTCTTTACATGACATAAATTGACAAAAATATGTTTAAATGTCTTTTGAAAAATAATATTTCAAGTTAATTATATGAATTACAAATTTGTTGCTACTTTGGCTTGTTTCATGAATGATTTAATTGTTAATTATATATATATATATATACACACACATAGTTTTTTTAAATAAAAGTTCTATTCTTCAGTGATTCGAAATTTTGAGACCCCTACACTGAACATTGAACCAAGAATCGAACTTTAGAAAAAGACCACTGACAACAAATCGAAAAATCAAAGCTGAAGAACTGAATTAATTTAATTCGGTTTGATTTTTTAATATTTGCGCCCACCTCTAGTGTTAGCAGTACATCATGAAAAATAAAGGAGCTTTATGTCACAAATGAAAAACTTATGGGTGTAATTCGTAATTTAAAAAGAACAAGGGGAGGGGCTGGGTGATCCATAAATAACTGGAAGATACTAGTAATGAAAATGTGACGACGGCGAAAGAGAGGGAACCGAATCTATTTCTCTCTCTTTCTACCGGAGTTTAAATCGGACGATAAAAACAAATGGCCGACGAACCTGCGTTGACTCGATGGACATTTCCGGTAAAGTTCAAATGCAGCTAATTTTTGAGTTTCTGATTTTGATTTTATTTTCTTTTACTATATTTGTTCTCCGTTGATTTTAGTTTTTCGAGCAAGATCTGTGTGTCATTAAGAAAATCAAAATTATTGAAGGTTGATTTTGTTGTTAGTGCATTTTTGGATTTGGTTCTAATTTATCGTTTTCTTTTATCCTTCTTTGTTTTTTTATGAAGTGAAGTTTGATGTTATGTGTAAGGACATGTTTCAGTGATTTTGAAATTGGAATTTTATTTGGACATGTAATTTGCATGTCTTTAATTATACTCCTCCTTGTTCTATATTAGCTTAATTTGTGGAGCAATGCATGTATACCTGAAAGAACATTGAAGGACCTAATTTAAATCCATAAATTCCATCATTGCCTTTTTTTTAAATCATAAATAAAGCTTGGCAAGTAGGTAATTTATCTCGTCGAAAATGTAAAACTTCAATAATTAATATAAGAGCAAATATATAAAAAAAATTCAAATGTTCATCTTGAATTTTGAACAATTTAGTTATTTTTTAACAATGAAAAAAGCCTAAAAAGTTCAGCCAAGGGAGTACTTTTTCCTATAAATATAAAAATCACATAATTTATGAAAACTATCTAAATCACATATCTCCATATTCTAAGGCTCCTCACCGTAATAAATCACATATCTTCATATTACTTTTATATATTATTAAGAACTTTCAAATATACATAATTTACAAAGATTTATTAGTACAATAAATCAATAGTAGTAACTAACTATTCTTGCTAAAATCTGGTACCAATAATCTCTCCATGTTGAGTATTGAGCCTTTTTGGCATGGGTCTTTTTCTTTTTTCTTTTTTTGTAAAATATACACTTATTGGCCAAGTTTTTGTGTTTAAAAAAATTTGTAATACCAGAATCCCCCTTTGTGGAGAATTTTCCCAAACCAGACGCTTGTTTGGTGTACACTCTACCTCCCCAGACCCTAGGATTTCACTAGGTGGTTGTTGTTGTTATGATCTCAGAGAGATCAAAGAATATGAAAGAAAAATTGTCTCTAAATTTAACTTTTTTAGTGTTTCAAATAGCTACATAAACAAAGTAATGCACTACAAATTGTCTCTAAATTTAACTTTTTTAGTGTTTCAAATAGCTACATAAACAAAGTAATGCACTACTCCTGCAAAAAAGTATTAGATTCTTATTACAGCTAAGAAACTGAATACTTTTGTAAATTAAATATTAGATTCTTCCTACAAACAACAATTATTCTAGAAGAATGCAGCAGTGACAGTTACAATATCCAACACTTTTTGGCCTTGATTCCGATGTCGTTACTGAAATTTGGCTCTTAATCTTCCAGAAAGTGTGAAAGGGAACTGAGATGTAGTCTTTAAGCAAGAATTACAACGTCCTGTTTTAATTAGTGACTGAATGTTCAAATTAAAAGTTTTATATATGAATTTTGTCATTATACATGTTTTCGTTTGAGTAGTTGCATTATATCACTATAAAGTCGTGGTCTTCAAAGAAGTGAATAAGAAATCACCTGCAACGTGATAAACTGTTAGTTTGGAAGATACAAGTGTTATTGAAAAAGAGTAAACTTGTTTTGTTGGTGCTAAAATTTAAATAGAGAACATGAAGGACATGATTGTGTCTCGAGTAGATTCCTTCATGTATAGATAATTGTAACTTTGTGCCAACTTCCAAGAAAAAATTGAATTTTGAATAGATGAGGAAATAGGCAAAGACTTTTCCCATCACGTCGGATTGTTCAACTTTTTATCTTATTCTCATCTTAAGTCATAATATTGTCTTCCAAAGAATTTCAAATTGAGCAGAAAAGAAGACACACTATCAATAGTTAGTAGCTTAGTTGATTGACGTTCTACTATCAGTTTAACCTTATTGTAAGTTCTGTTTACAAGGGTTGCAAATTTCTGAATGAATTATAAGTTGGATGTGCCTCTTGATGAAATGAATAAATTAAATTGGGGTTAGGAACATTGAGTATTTATATACAACACTTGTTTTTGGTGTCCATATTTAGGATTTTAAGTTGTTTTATGATATTAAGTTTGGGAGGAAGAAGGTTCCTGCACCAGATGCAACTGAGAATGGTGATTCTGTACAAAATGGAAATTCTTCGACTCTGAATGGAAATGGATATGTGCGGAACAATGCAGAATTATCCATTTTCGAGCAGTATAATCAGGTATTTCCCTTATGAAGAATAAGATGATCATCAATCCTTTTGACAATCTGACAAGCTTAATCTTTACTTTTGATTTAGTCTAATGGAGGCTCAACACACTCTAATGGAGGCTCAACACATTCTAATGGAGTTCAGTCTGCCAGAGTGGATGGAAAACCGTATGACACAAAAACTGATGACCTTAAACTTTGTGTTTGATTGCTCAGAGATATTTCATATACATGAAAATTTTCAACTGCCAAAGCTTTATTACCTCTTTCTGAAGGAGTTCAGTTAAGTTGAATGTTCATTTTTCAGGCAAAAATCTCTACTTCCTCCTTTCGAGTCTGCAGAAATGCGCACTTTAGCAGAGAGCTTAACCAGGTAGTGTTGACAAAATGACCTGAACTCTATGGGAAATTGCTGTTTACTGGACCTGGTTTTTTTTCTCCCTCAGTATCAATTTTTATGATTGGAAACTAATTTTGCTAAATTTCGCCTTTTTAAATTTCCAGGGATATTCTTCGTGGTAGTCCAGATGTTAAGTGGGAGAGCATTAAAGGATTAGAAACCGCCAAGCGTCTACTGAAAGAAGCAGTTGTCATGCCTATCAAATATCCAAAGTAGGTTTAATAAACACTACTGGTGATGTTCTGTTTGTCTAACAAGTTGAATAGAGAGGTTATAATCTCTGTATTGTTTTACCATCATGTTTCGGACCGTGAACCACTGGCCCCCGGGTATTTCTCGGTTATAAAATAAAATCCCTTGCATGCTTGTGGTGCAAGCTAAAGAACAAAAGATTTAGTGCCAATATCCAATCCAATAATGTCTTCTTACATTCTACATGGAATTTTTCATGAACATTTTCGTTTTGATTGAACATGACATTTGGGTTCTTAATTTTTTTTAATTTTTATAATCATGGTATCTGGACAGCTAACGTGCACCCTAACTAATTCCATGGGTCACCTGCTATCTCCCACCGGCATAGTACTTGACTGGATAATTCTATCCACCAAGGCTTGGACAGAGGGGGATAAATCACCTAGAGTCTTTGTCTCTGTTGGGAATTTGGGAATTGAACCTATGACCTTATGGTTCTCAACCAACTTCATCGACCACTAAGTCACACCCTTGAGTGCGATATTTGGAATCTTTATTGCTGAACAAATATACTTTTTCTCTCATCTTCTAGGTATTTTAAAGGTCTTCTAACTCCATGGAAAGGTATCCTCCTTTTTGGCCCTCCTGGAACAGGAAAGGTTTGTAATCTTTTTTATTTACCGTGCAAAAGGTTCTTTTTAATCATATTCTGTATCCTTAAGCTCTGTGTCATTGATTATCTTCTGTTGGCGCTTCTAATGATGATCTGTCCAGTTTAATATTCATGTTATTGGAACTCTGCATCCTAACATTCTTTTTGTACACATAAAGCTTAATAACTTGATATGGGAGGAGGCCAACTGTATAGGCCATTCCTGATGTTATAATATCTATTTATCTTGTTAAACTTTTATTCTGTTAATTTGCAGACCATGCTTGCGAAGGCAGTTGCAACTGAATGCAATACCACATTTTTCAATATCTCAGCATCATCAGTTGTTAGCAAATGGCGTGGTATGTTTTCCCTCTGCAATGTACTAAAATGATCATTTGTATTTATCTGCTTGAGGGTTATAATTTATTTGGCAAATCCGTGAAGATAATGGGTTGATGTGGATATTCACTCAAAACATCTTTTAGAAGAGGAAACTGATGCCAAACTTGTATGATATTAAAAAAGCACTGTGAAAGGACTGATATTACCATTCTATCAATTGAAATCCAATTTGAAATTAAGTAACACATTGTAGCTTGGTTTGTGCATCGATGGTCATGCTATATCATGCTTTAATGTTTACCATTGTTTCAGCTTGATCTATTTCTTTCTCTATAAAGCTGCCATGTATTTTTCCTCTCAATCTAATGGAATGATGTAATATTGTGACTTCTCGTGATATATGAAATTAGAATGTCAAACATCTAATTCAAACAAATGCATGCTCAGAATTATTATGCGGAAGTAGTTGTATTTGTGTGTTGTCAACTATGACTGAAGCTAGCACCTAATGTGGCTGACTTAGTAAGGCATCTGCGTTTTTTGGTTTATCTTTTTCTGTTGCAAATTGCAATGTGAAAAAACTTCTAAAATGCCAAACATCTAATGCGAACAAGATCATTCCCATGTATCTCATCATTGAAAAGGAACAAAATTGTCCCTTATTCTTGAGTTAAGAATCAAAGTAATCGTTGTCTTTTTAACATGGAGCACTAATAGTCCTATTTTAAGAATTGGTGCACTTTTAGTACACTCTCAAACATCCGTCTAATTTTTAACAGTTACTTGTTTTTGCACGTGAGAGTTTTCCTAAAACTCAATTTTTCCCTTTTCATCGTTTATCAAATCAGACTTCTGTTTTTGTCTCTTCTTCAAATCAAGCCCTATATTCTGAATTCCATAAAAGACTTCAACAATTTTCGGAAGAAACTATGTTGTTTAGGCACAACAGTGGCAGAGAATCAATTCCTAGTGTTGGTAAGGTGCAATTTTGCAGCAGTTTTGATGCTCTCCTACTGTTGTTTTGGTACAATTCTAGTACTGTTTCAGAATCAATCTAGTGCTGCTGTTTTGGTGCAATTCTAGTGCAGTTGTTTTGGTGCAATTCTGATGTCGTTTTGCTGCTTTTCTGGTGCAATTCTGGTGTCGCTTTGATGCATTGTAGTACTGTTCTGGTGTATTTCTATTACCACTTTAGTGCTCTTTTGGTGCAAATCTGCTGGAATTCTGGTTAGTTTTTTGTGCTAGTGAATATAGAAATTTCTTTTAGGAGATTCACTTCTCTAGTTATTAGTCTTTTATTTTCGTTCTGTTTGTCTAATGAGGGAATCAAATTTATGGAATTAAGGATGAACACTATTTGAGGGGGGAGAAAAGGAGAACGTGGTTAACAATGGTGAAAACAGAGTCACAATGAGGCTTTCTCACCTGCAAATAAAAGTCCCCGTTAGAGATTAGACGGATATTTGTCAGATTAGTAAAAGTGCATCAATTTTTGAAACATGGAGGCCTATTAGTGCTCCATGTTAAATGACAAGGATTACTTTAGTTCTTGTCTCAAACATCAGGGACAATGTTGATCCTTTCCTCCATCTTATCAGCTTCTAGATGAATAAAGTATTGGATACAGCCATTGAGGAAAGTTCTTCAGTTTTTGTGTTGTTTACTCTGTAGAAGTTTTTTGTGTGATACAGGCGATTCTGAGAAATTGATCAAAGTATTATTCGAGCTTGCCAGGCATCATGCACCTTCAACCATCTTTCTTGATGAAATTGATGCCATTATTAGTCAACGTGGGGAAGCACGAAGTGAGCATGAATCTAGTAGGCGTTTAAAAACAGAACTGCTCATACAGGTATATCTTGATATTGAGAAGTGCATGGACGACATGTCATGAGCTATTCTTTTGCATGGAGACACTGACGTAATTAATAAGTGAAAAGCCTATGCTTCATTTCTAAAAAATTAATTAATCAAAAGCCAATTACTGCCCCAGGCAATAATGGCGCCGTTTATTCTCTGTATGTTTCTTTCCCCTCCTGTCCTTTGTGGTTTCACAGGCAATGTTGGCACCTGGGAATAAGACAATGAACTAGCATTTTAGGAAAAATCTTTTCTTGCTGTTATGAGAAGCTTGTTACAGTAGCTGAACCTTCTTGTAAAATTAGCAGGTTTGGAATTTCAGCTGGTTAACAACCTCCTGAACTACTAAGCTTAAAAATTGTAATCCAGATTATTTACTCTTTGTATCGTTGTTACTCGAGAGACGTTTCAAACCGCTTTTGGCTAGGTTCCCACATACTCATCTTGTTAGACATAGCTAATAATCATGCAGAACCAGGATAAATCGTTCTAAAGAAAATAATAATATAGATAAAAGTAAGCCATTAACTTGTACATGCTCCAAATGTCTCATCGGTGTGTGTGTGTGTTGTGGGTTTGGGGGTGGGGGAGGGCGGGTGGGGGGCTCCATACAGTCTTGAACAATTCTCACACCTTATGAGCTAACTTTTGGGGTTGAGTTAGACCAAGGTCCTTTAATGAATACATTTAATGTGGTTTTATCCTAAATTTATCGATAGTTAACGGTTGAAAACTGCAGATGGACGGTTTGAATCGGACAGATGAACTTGTCTTTGTTCTGGCAGCGACAAACCTTCCCTGGGAACTGGACGCAGCAATGCTCCGGCGTCTTGAAAAGCGGGTAATCTTTGGTGTGGGCTTGAAACATACTTTTCTTGATAATAAATGAGACTATTTGCTAGAAAGAAATGAATTATAGCTTCTGTATATTTTTAGCTCCGCAGTGTTCCCATTGCTTTGTCATTATCTCCTAGTAATCATGTCAAAGATTAAAGTGGACGCGGGCCATGTTTAAACATGTGAAATTTGAAGCCAATAAATTTCTGGTTGTTAAATGATCTTTTATCCTTTAGTTGAATTATTATATTGGATCTTTATAGTAATTCCCCTCTTTACTATTGTCTTTGAAGGCTGGGTGGGGAAACTTTTGATTTCATGCGTAATATTTGCTTAATGAAAGTAATAGAAGACTTGGCTGAAAAAGAAGAGGACGCGGTCAGACTTAGTCTGGTCTCATTCACTTGTAGATACCTCACCTGAGGTCATAAGTCAAGCTTGTAACTATTCTGCTCACCTTTTGACTGTAATTGTAGATCCTCGTGCCCCTTCCGGAGGCAGAAGCGAGGTGCGCCATGTTTGAGGAATTGCTACCATCCCTTCCAGAGGAGGCGCCACTTCCATATGATTTGTTGGTAGAAAAGACAGAAGGTTTTTCTGGTTCTGATATTCGGCTATTGTGCAAGGAGGCTGCCATGCAACCATTACGACGTCTAATGGCAGAACTTGATAAGAAGGAAGAAGTGGTGCCTGAGGACGGTATGCTATATTTTATCCACTATTTTGTTGGGTCAAGAGGGGTAATAATTATGTGTCGGGAAATAGGGTCCCAGTGTTTCTGGTTATCTACTGCAGTAATTGTGTATATGCTTATTATATTATAACCCTTGTATCTCTCACATCCTACTAGGCTTTTCGTTATTTCTCAACACTGCCACATACCCTTCCTTAGGCCCGCAATCTCATTCATTTGTACTGAATTCCTGCAATCTTGCAGAGTTGCCTAATGTTGGACCAATAACTGTGACGGATGTTGAGTTGGCACTGAAGAACACCAGACCATCTGCTCACTTGAATGCACCTAGGTACGATAAGTTCAATTCAGACTATGGTAGCCATGTTCTCCAGTGAAGGCACCCCAATGTATCCTCTTATTTCCGCTGTTGTCCTCTGAGCTATTCAGCAGTGAGATGTTAAGTTTTTAAAACCTGTGTGTATAAAATTTGTGACTATGTGGTGCTTTTAGCATGTAGCTTTAGTGCTCAATTTTCGTTTGTGTTTTTCTGCAATGGTTGCATAAACTTCGTACCTTCTTTATCAACTGGTTCGTTCTTTTACTCTATTGTAATGAGCATTTAGAAAGCTCAGCATGGGTTGTCTCAAGAATTCCCAAATCATCGTAATCACTGGCCCATTTGGCTTCATGCATAAATATCTTGTGAATTTTAGTTTGATTTCATTCTCATCATACGGCCTAACCGCTTAAGCATGTGTTTTTCTAGTGGTGAAACATAAATAGTTCCAATGCCTGTGAGTTGAGTATCCAAGACATGTTCATAACCCTTATCATAGACAAGATATAAGCTTTACATGGTGAAACTTTGTACAATTTGGTAGTTCACAATTTGTTGCATTTCACGAGATTTATCAAGCACCAGGAAGACGCATATTTTTGTAGGAAAACTATTCTAGTCTTGTACAAGTTTATATCTCGACTAAGCATTATATGCACATTGGACAACGAGGATTTTTGACAGGCAGTACTGGGACTCGCCTCAGGGTTCGCCCAGGGCGGGGCGCTTAAGTGATATGGAGTTCTTAATCACCTTTTCGTAATACTTTTTCGGTCTATCCTTACCCCTTTGTATAACCCTTAGACACAATTTGTCGCACCTCTTAGCTGGGGCATTGACTCTCCTTCTTTGCACATGTCCAAGCCATCTGAGTCTCGTGATTCTCATTTTGTTTGGCACAGAGGCTACTCCTAGTCTCCTACATTCTCTTGAATAACCTCGTTCCTAATCTTGTCTCTCCTATTATGTCCACATATCCATCTCAACATCCTCATATCCACAATATGTATCTTCTAAACATCTGAGTTTTTGACTAGTCAGCACTTCACCCATATAACAAAGACGATCTAACCACCACTATGTGGAACTTACGTTTAAGTTTACATGGTACCTTCTTATCATACAATACTCCAGAGGCAAGCCTCTATTTCATCATGCTGCCTCGATGCGATACGTGACATTATTATTGATGTCCCCAGTATTATAGATGACGAACTCAAGATATTTAAAGTCTTCTCTCTTAGGAATAGGTCGAGTGGCACGCCTCTCTTCCGATATTCAAATCATTTATCTCAACACTGAAGTTGCACTCCAAGTATTCTGTTTTGAGCCTACTGGCTCACTTCCGATGTTCAAGTCATTTATCTCAACACTAAAGTTGCACTCCAAGTATTTTGTTTTGAGCCTACTCAATTTGAACCCTTTAAACTCTAGGTTTTGTCTCTAAACCTCCAACCTATCATCAACCTTGTCATGTATCTCATCAATCAATATCATATCATTTACAAATAGCATACACCATGAAACCTCTCCTTGAATAGATTGTATTAGCTCATTCATCACCAAGACCAAAAAAAAAAAGAAGGGAGCTCATGAGCACAAATTCTTGATGTAATCTCACGGCAGGACAAAAGAAAAAAAAAAAAACGAAACAAGTCTGCTACAGGTGTCATTAACAAAAATTGTCAAATATGGAGATTCTTTTTACTTGCTATTAAGATTGAGTTGCTATCAAGCTCGCTCGATCGTGTAACCTATGAGTTCATGAGAATTTAATAATTTTTGCTCAAACTTTATATACTTATTTTTATAAAATATCTATATATAAAAAAAGATGTATGTTAACCGAAATATTACTTGCACATATTAATTTGAATTTTTGTAAAGAAACTCATAAACTTTAAATTTTAATCTGCACCCGGAGCGGGGTAATTTGCCCTTTAGCCCCTCTTTTATTTTGATCTTAAATTTTTGCCCCTAGTAATAAATAACACATAAATTTATATTTTTATATCTTAAAGTTATTGCTGAAAGGCAAAAATTAAACACCAAGGACAAGATGTGCGATTTTATGACATGGGCCAACACAATATACTAAGTCAAATTAATTTGTCTAATTAGAAGACAGGGTTGGAATATTCTAAGTTCCAAAGAAAATGCAAGATCACCTAATATAATAAAATTCTTATAAGATATGATGATGGATTTGAAAGTTATAAATGTGCATTTGTATGGTTATAGGAAAAGGGATCTTCCTAACTGCCAACTCTAGTTTCCATGCCTATGACTGAAAGACGGCAAATGCACATGATGACCTACGTTGGAATGGGGTATCTTAGGCAACTTTCCGACTATGACTATTTTGTTTGATTGCAATAAAGCAACCAATACAACCTCATTTTTGTACTTGTTTTCTGCTAGAATGTTGCGCCAAGATAAAAAGAAATTCCATGTTACTACTTTAATTTCCTCAAATTGTACACCTTTTTATTTTTGCTAGTGTTGGATACCATGTGTGTTGTCTTATTTTGTGACGATGGATAATATACATCTCTATGGTATATGGACTTGAGAACCAAGGAACATAATTAAGAGTAAGGAGACGAGTCTAGGCAATGTAATGTCTATCTTGTCTCTGTCATAGAGGAATAACAAAAACAAGGGGACTTGGATACCTCATCAAGCATCCAAAAACTTCTAATTCACATCCTTTACTGGTTAACTGGTCCGCCACTTTATTAGCTTCTCTAAAAATATGCTTGATTAACATCCTTCTTGTATTAGTTAACAAGTATTACTTGCAATCATCTATTAAATTTTGGTTGGAGGAAGAGTTGGTAGATAGTATTGAAAGATGCGATTAAGAAAATAGAGCTTTTGCTCATGATAATTGAAGAAATGTAATTTATGAAATATTTTAATATTTTTATTTAGTATTTGGGATTCAATTGAGGATTTTGCCAATGTTTGCTAAAGTTATTCCCTTTTTCATTGGATGATTCATAGAATGATTCTTATTTTTTGATTCCGTAATTTAATCTTTTTTGATGTTTTAAATTAGCTAGAAGACTAGAAGTGGACTTCATGTGCATCATGTTAGGTGATACCAAATGGTTCACATAGTTTTATGACTCTTTAATGTGAAAAGAACACGGGAGAAAGAGTCAGCATTTTAGTCAAGAATGTTCATACTTTCAGAATATGAGTGAGTGAGTTTTGTATTAAGGATGTTTAACAATTGATATATAAATCAAAATATCTATATTTAACCTATATATTCAGAAAAAAAATTTGACGAAAGGTGTTCACCTGATCACCCTTACGTGCATGTAGCTCCGCCCGTAAAAGAACATATATAATAAGATATGAAATTCATAAAGACGTTTACTAATAAATTGTTTCATATCTCAACAGTGAAAGAAGTCTAAAGTACCTTTAAGAAAAGAAGGGCAGACATGCACTATGCTGATGGTTTATATGCCCAGGGAATAAAGGTTGCCCTATCTACCAGATTATATATATTTAAAATGTTGAAAGAAAATACTAAAAGATATCCCTTTTTCCCCCTTTAATTTCTTCCATTATATTTTAATTTAGACAGTATTAGTATATCAAGTTAAAAAAAAGTAATGCAAAAGAAAAGAAAGAAGGCTAGAAAGGATCGACGATGACATCACATATTTTTACTTGTGAAGATAGAGATATTCTCCGCTCAAGTTAAACATATCAAACAAGAATGATAAAAATACGATAAAAAAAATATCCACGTTGAAAACAACAGATAATATGATAATTGAAGTAAATAAAATAACATGTAGTAATAATAAATGAAATGAAAGAATAAGAAAGCATGAGAAAAATAATGATACAAATATTAAACGTGTATGAATAGTATTATGGAATCCACGTCCAAAAGATGTTATCTATATTCCAAAACAATTTATACTTGTATATTATTATTTATTATTATTATATATCATATCATGAACAATGAACATTAAAGATACAAATATTACAAATGCTTAAAAGATTGTAATTAAGCCCTTTTCATTTCATCTAAAATCCTCTGCACAATGAGATCATAACAAACTGATAAATTTGTCAATTCCCTAGCAAAGAATCATGAGCTACGAAAATCAATTGCGAATAATGTACAATAAATGATATCGACTATATATACATATACTTTTTCTATGAAACGAGAAGCTAGATTGTCCCATAAAAACACGAAAAGCTCCTTGTATCTCCTAGTATGTGCATGTTAATTAGTTGTTGTGAGCTCCATTCTTGACGATGCATGCACACACATCTAGTAGCCGATAGGTCATTGTCTCAGTGGAAATATCTAAATGAATATTTCCGATAAATTTAAATGATTGTTTATGTATTATGCCTTTTTTCCTCTTTGTGATCCTAATAATGTCTTGTAGAGAAGACTTGCCAATGTATTTACAGCCAAGTATTCCCCTTTTTTGCCTTAATGTCGCATGCCTTCATCTCACTTTAATGCTTGCAAAGCCAGCAAAAATACACAAACATCAGCATCCAATTGGTCAAGTTTTGATATCCCACTCTTTTCACCTGTTTGAAAATATCAATGTTCAATAATAACACCACATAAATTCAAAAAAATAATTATAACAATCATTTAATTTTTACTATACCTATGACTATTTTATATCAAATTCACTCTAATCACTTCAAAAAAAAAGAAATAGCGACGAACAACTTTTGTCGCTAAATAACAAGAAGTTATCACTAATTCTATTTAACAATCAACTATCAAAATATTCATGTTCAGTACGTGTTTTTTCAATAAACTTCCATTGGGGTCTGATCAAACTCAGATTAGTGCAATATAGGACTCATTTCTGGAGGGCCCTCTTAATGAGATTTTTTTATTCTTAGAGCATGAGACCTCTGATTGGAGAGATCTCAACCATCCCACTACAACTCATGTTGATCAGTGAATATATATATATATACATGTGTGTGCACGCACGCGCGAAGATGAGAGAAAGAAGGGTAAAGAAGGACAAGCCCGGTGCACTAAAGCTCCTACTATGCGCAGCGTCCGGGAAAAGGCCCGACACAGCCTTACCTTACCTTTTCTTACCTTTCTGCCAAAGACTGTTGAGAAGAATATATATTGTATTGAAAAGGGGGAATATATGTTTTTTTTTTTACCTTAGGAGGAGCAGAGGAAGCAAGCGAAATAGAAGCTGATGCTGGCTCTGTATTTGAAGAAGAAGTTGACAATAATCCCACATTATAAGCCATAGTTCCATCAGGTTGAAATAATCCATAATTCCTCTCTGAAGTTGGACCTGGCTTCATGTCTTCATTAAACAAAGCAAACAAATAAATATCTAATCTATCATTTGGCCTCAATGGGGTCCCTTCATTAAGCAACTGTCTCCTCAAAATGTTCCTATTGTAAATTGCTGCATTTTGTAATGTAGCACCTACTTCATTTGGGTCACCTTTTGATGGCCATCCAGTTTCAGATACTTTAACTTCTAGCCCATCAAATCCCATTCTTGCAATAGCAAAAATAGCAGCATCCACTTGTGCATACAACATGTTGTCATAATGTAACTTTGTGTATGGATCAACCATCCCTTGGTTTGGATTGAACAACACATAGTCTAGGGAGATTTTGTTGGGGTTGTCTTTATAAGCAAAATAAGGATATGCATTGACCCAAAAAGGTGATTTTGTAGTGTCTAAAAATTGCAAAAATTGTTGCATTATGTTATTAAGGTCAGTTCTAAAACTACCAGCTGAAGGAGGATAAGAATTGGCTAAAACTGCAAGTGAATTAGGGGAAGAGACTTGAATGTACTGGCTAAGTCCTGTTGTAACAAGTGCTGCATGAATGTTAGTCATGGCTGGGACAAGATATGTCATTAAGGATGTATCTTCATCTGTGAAGATCTCATTGCCCACCGCGATCCCCGTGATGTTTGTGGCTGGAAAATAAGGCTTAATGTGGCTAGTTACCCATTGAAGGGCTTGTTGTTGATCACATAATGTGGCTAACATTTGATTCTCAGCTGTCACAATTAGTTCTATGTTGGTGTTGGCAAATGTTGTCAACACTTGAGGATCTGTGTCGTAGATTCTTGCCTTTGTTATCTTAAGAGCATGCAAAAGTTGAAGCACTTTCTCTGGTGGTGGCAAATTGTTTGCAACTTTACCATAATTAATCCCAAGTGATTCTACTTCTCTAAACATGTTCAAACCTGTTTCATACAATTCACAATATTAATGAACAAGAAATATCTATCTATAACAACATATCCGGTGGTATTTCATAACTTTGGCATACCTTACCACTACCTTATAGAGGTAGAGAGGCTGTTAAGAAATATCTATCTATAGCACTTATTAAAACATCGCAAATTTTCAATGAACTTTCTCATCAGGACGTGAAGTACTTACCAAAAGAGATTAGGAGAAAGAATGTTATAAGAATTTGCAACAATGAAGTTGTTGATCTCAAAGGGACATTCATGTTGGATACTCTAAATTGAATAAACAAATGATGTTTAATAATTTGTTAGAAGAAGAAGGGAGAGGGGAGAATTTGAGGGGAGGGAAGCAAGAAGTATGAAGGGAGGTATATATAGGCAGGTATGTTTGACAATTCTTTTCTTTACTTGCTTGAATTTATATATGTAATTTTTCTTTAATAATAATAATATTATTTTGAGGGGGCAAAAAATTGTATAAGTTACTTTTGGGTTCTTATTAATTGTGGACAGGTTTTTGAATGACTTTGTCTCATCATCTTAATTTTCTTGAGTGATAGGTTCTTTTGGGTTTTACCAGTATTTCCCATAATTGTTGTCTTTTCAAAGAGGTCACCCTTTAGTCCACTTGACAGGTATACCCCTTTCTTCATTCAAAAGAAAACAGCTACATTTTTCTTTATTTTATTTATTTGGCACCAACTGATAGGGCACTGGTAATCCCAAATATTTGGGCTATTTTGGACGTTTGTTTGAGTAACTATCCTTTTATATGACACATTTTAACTTAACACGATATTTAATAAATAAATTTTTTTTTAAAACTTATAATTTAAAATAATTCATAAGTATTTATATAATTAAAAATTATTTTATAAAAAAAAATTTAAATTAAATTATTTTTAATTTTAGTAAAATATTTTTTTTGGAGATAGACTAAAAAAATAAAAAGTGTCACAAAATGGGACGGGGAAATATTAAGGAAAAGGTTGTTTGTCTAATCTCGCTCCATGAGATAGCGAATCTAAAATTATCATATATGCTTATGTATTTCCAAGAAAAAAAAAAGAATGTTAAACGATGAATTTAAGTTTGTACTTCAAGCCCATATATATAATTGATCTTTATATAACAATATTATCAATAGTAGGTTTAAGATTTTCACCAAATATTTGACATTTTAGTATATTATTTATGACATAAAAATTAGTATACGAATATGTATTTTTTTCATTAAAAATTTTGCTTCTTTAGATAAAGTGTGATTTTATACAATTTTTTTTCTATAACGTCCAAATAAAATTTAAATGTCTTGTGGCAGATGTATTGTGACCATTCGTTATAGCAATCAAAAAAATCTTAGGATAAATGAGGTTGTTAAGCAGAAATTTGACTATAATTAAAAATATTCATACAATTAAGAGTTATTTTATAGTTTATATATTGGCTGTTGTGATAAATATTATTAATTGGTAATTAACATTTTCTCACATATTCAATAACTAATCACCCATCGGTTTTATATAGCTACGCCAAGGCCTTAAATTAAGAATGGAGGATTATTTATTACCATTTTACAGTTCATCTTATTTTTTTTTTATTAATCCTCATAATTAATACATTAATAGTATAATTCATATTAAGAATTTATACTAATTTAATTTAATTTGTATTTATAAATTATTTAGCCTATTAATTTGATATAAACATTTGAGGATGCTACACGTCTAGTGACATCTAAATTAATTTAGTATGTGTATCTTCTTGAATCCTTAATTTAACAATTCTAGTGATTTACTTATTCTAGACGTCTCACTTTTTCTTTGTATATATTTTTCACTTGACAACTCGAGATTTACCAGAGGTTCACTTTTTTTCTTTTGTCACTTTATCCACCTTTTTGAAGCTAAGCCAATCAACAGGGTGAAGATTGTTTGAGGCCTTCATACATTCTCGGGGATAAATTCAGTTGAGAGTGTCGCACTTATAATAGAATTATATAATGTATAAATTTATATTTAAGTCGATTATAAATATAAATAATGAATATCGAGTGAAAAATAAGAGACGAGAATTTTGAAAACAGTCTATCTATTTCTATGAAGTACAGATTCCACTTATGGATTATGTTGTTGTTGTTTAGTAAAAATAACTTTTAAAAAATGAAGCCAAAAGAAACACCTTTTAATCTTGTATATAAAATATAGTCACAATTAAAATAAAACTTTTTAAAGCTCAGAAACTAGTAGAATCTTTTGAAAATTTTTCTGGAAAAATATGTCCCAAATGAAAATGTAATACTATAGGAGAGTTGTAATAATTCCAATTTGTTTTATGCAATGTAGTTCTCAAGAGAATATAACTAATTAAGTAGTACTCTGAAAAAAATAACTTGAGGCTCTATATAATAGTCCTGAAAAATATATTTGTCAAACGAGTTGTAAATATATATTTTTTTAAGTACTAAAAGGTACATGTCAAAATAAACATTGATGAAAAGTTTATATCCTTGGGATAAACATGGACTTTTCTTGACATACTATAAAAACTTCGAATTAATCATCTTAGTCATATGCTAATATTTCTACATGGCGGAAAGTTAATTAATTACCTAGCTCACAGAAAAAATAATGGTTTATTATTATTTTGACATGTACATATCTACTGGATCTCCATAATTAGTAATGTAGTTATAACAAATATTGTTATAACTATAGTTATGAAATGTAGTTACTCAAACTATCATTATGAAACATAATTAAACTTTATGTGTTTGCCATTTATGAAATTTGCTCCTTAATATAATATCTACCATACTAGACTAAAATGCTAATCAAGCACTCTCTCCGCCTCATTTTAATTATCAACATTAATAGAAGTCCATGATATATGTCAGTATAAAATTAAATTACAATTCAATAACTTCTTTTAAATGTTTACCCTTGATTTTTTTTTCAAGTAAACAATATTAATTACATTGAAAAAAGTTAAGCGTAAACCAATAAGGAAAATATATTTATTTATTTATTTATATTCTTTTTAAAGAATATGTGAAAGAAAAATATGACAATTAATATGTGATGAACAGAGTATTAAATTTAATTACTGTTATTTAATTTGATTTAGTAAAATGTTTTGACATAAAAAAGTGTATTACCCGACAAAGTCATTGACAAGATCCAAGAAAAAGTTTTTCCAAGTGTTAAAGGTGAAAGGTGAAAGTGAAAAGTGATCCTCCTGATTTGATAAACTCAAATTATATATTAGGGTCGGCAAATTAACCATTTTAATTTAAAAAAGAAACTATTATCTGTATGTTAAGATATTATCCAAAATAACTTATATTTTTACGAGCTACGTACAATTAAAAAAATACTCATATGGAATACTTGTAATATCCTAATGTTTGAAATGCAAGTATAGTTTTTATGATCTTGAACGTGTTAGTACATATGTTACACTATATATATTAAGATGATATAAACAAGGTAAAAATGAATAAATGAAAATATAAAATCACAAATGAGAGGGACCTTTTCAAAACTGTTAAACGAGCGAGTTGGATTAAAATTGAGATTGAGTTGAATTATCACCTGTCTAAATTTACTTTGAGCTCAAATAAGTTAAAATTTGAATTAGGTCATGACCCGCTCAATCTTAATAATTTCAACATATTATTATTTACTTTTATAACCACAATTTGAATTTTAATTCAAGAAAATTTGAATAAAAAGCTATAAATAGATAGATAAATCATAGAAAATATAAACTAGGTAGAAAAAACATACATTACATCAATAAAGTAAAAAGCCTTAAAATGAATTGAAATTGGAGATTAAATTGAACTTAATTGGATGTTTCAAAATAGGTTAAATCTTGAGTGGGTTGAGATGAACCCAATTCAAATTATTTTGAACCCAATCCATAAAATTTTGAAGAAATTAAACAGGTTACTTATATTTGGGCTCATTTTAACATCCTTAGAGCATATCATTAAATTAGTAACTTGAAATATATATATACTTTTCGGTCCAATGCTTATGTGCCTTGAGGCAAACGCCCCGTCCCATGAAAAATATTTATAACTATACGCTTAAACTTGTTCCATTTAGGATATTTTTATATTTTTTTTAATTAAAAAATAATTATTTCAATGCTATTTTGATTTAAAAACATTAAAAGTGTACCAACTAGACACCTTTCACTTCAAATTTTGAAAAAAATAATTGATGCTGTGCTCTTATTCAATTCATCTATTAGATAGTTATATTAATCACAAAAAATATATTATTTCCTTTAATTATATGCATTCGTCTTAGTAAGCCACAAAACCTCATATATTTTCTACTTAAAAGTAATATACACAATTAAAGAAGATAATATAGTTTATGTAATTAACTCATTTATATACTCCAATAGGTCTATATTTTCTTTTCGCGCGCTGAAATTGTTACCTACCATGCTAGTTGTTTTTACTTCTTTTCTTTTTTCTTTTTTTGACGACAACGTCCAAATTGTCTGTTAATTAATTAATTTGAACCAAAAAATTTCCATAAAACTGCCAGGAAACCTGGAATTTAAACGGAAAGACCTAATTTTAGCCATCCAACCTACTTAATTACAAAATTATTTTAATCTACCCCAACACAAACTAACATAGATATCAAAATACACATCCTAGCTAGGGGAAGGAAAAACAAGAGGAAAACAACGTAACTTGCAACTCCAAGAGTAAAGCAAAAAAAAAAATTTTTTTTCTTTTTTGTTTATTACTAATAAAAATTAGTCGTAGGCGCACCTTGCGGAAAAAAAAGTGTAAAGTAAATTAAAGTATTTTAAATTTAAATAGTAGTGAGGTCATATGACATAATTATAATCATGGTGACGACCATAATTTTGTATTAACCTATAACAAGCATAACAAGAGCCTATGAGACTAGAGTAATTATAAAAGTTATTTGTTAGAAGATATAATAAAAGTAATCAGCAAAGTGTTAATTATGATTTTATCTAACAATAAAGCTATGAGAAACCTTTTTGACAAAGATGAGAAATAACTAATAAGGCGTGCGTAAATTTGCTAACTTTTTTTTTCCTTTTTTTTTTTTTTGTTTTTTTGGGCTTTGGGTGGAAACATTCAAAGTTGGGCTATGTTTATTATTAAATTGCATTTTATTTATGTTTTGGCAGACCATTTGGAAAGAAAAAAGTTAATTTGATAAGTGGATAAGGTGTAAAAATACGTGGGAATGATGAGACTTTGAACGTCCTTATCTTAAACTTCTGTGTTTTTTAATATTATTTAGCATATGTTTATGTGGCAAAGTAGAAAAAAAAATTAATGGATTTTATTGTAAGTCAAAATTTCTTTTTGTCCAATAAATAAAAAATGATCATATTATAATAAATTAGCAGTATAATATTTAGGGGAATTTTCATAAATAGTCTAGGCTTAAAATTTAATATAGTTAAATAACTTTATTTTTATATAATGTCCCTAATAGCTCTTCGTGCTTTAACAGGTTGTAGGTCGACCATTGGTTTGTGCCAGCTGGCTTGTAAATAATTACACGACATAATCTCGGCAATGTGGCCTGAAAGGTGGAGAAAGACGGATTGCAAATGCATATTTGTCAAATTATATGTGTATATCTGTCAAATAATTTTATATGTGTAGCTAAAATACATATGTATTTATATATTTAGCAAGCGAGATTGAGAAATGGAGGAGAGAGGCGAGCGAGAGAGTGGGAAGAGACGAATTGTATATATATATCTATCGAATCAATGATGTATATCTATCAAAAGAATTATATATATGCAGTTGATATACATATATAATTATATATCTGATAAGAAATTGAAAGAGAAAAAAAGAGGAGAGAGAAAATAGCAACAAAATTCTAACTATAGCGACAAAACCCTAAATATAACTATAAATTATAATTTTATCAAACTATAATTGTATAATATAAATACACTAGTTACATTATTTTTTCCTAATATTTATTCATATTTGAATAATGATGCAATAATAAAATCACATTTTAAACCTGATCTTGCTGACTGTTTTAGGACCCAGATGACAGAGAAACTTTTTCTATTGTGGGCTAATTATCTAATTATGAATAGTATAATTAGGACAACATTCGTGTTCCATGTACACTGTTACTTTTTCCTTAGCCACCCGGTTTCTGTCAAAAAATGAGTACATCAATAAAAGTAAATGTTGTCAACTTTAATACTCCTATTATGAGTAGATGTTTTGTTGGAATGCATATTTTTGTTGAAAAATTAATTTGTTGAAAATTTTTGCATCAATTTACACGTACGACACATGCTTTGGTAGTGTAATTAATTATTCAATATTCTTAAGGAATTAAACCACAAAATCTTTGGTTTAAAGAGATTCCACAATATTTGTAGAGATTGAAATTTTATTGGATAAATTTCATATTAAAGTTTGGATAAAATCTTAATTCATGATATATGTTGATCAAGTCAAATTATTAATTAATAAAATTGAATTATGATTAAGCATAACTTAAATGAAATTCAATTACGTTTAACACAATCTGCTATATTGATAAGACGAGCTCAATCCATGCTCTTCAAGCCAAAGGTCTGCTAGAATTACTTGGAGACCAAAATACCCCAAGTCCCTGCTCGTGACTACATAAAATGTCTTCGTAAGACTAAAGAGAGGAAAAAAATGAATATAGAGAAGTGGTGAGCCTCAAGTTTCTTTACCTCCACGATTTTGATTAAAGCTTGGCTATGTGTTTATGGTGAAATTCCTTCAAGTATTTCATCAACTCGAGAACAAAGCAAAGCTCTTGAGTTAACGGGCATGAGGAGAAGAATCAAAGAATTATATCTTTTTTTATGAGATTTTATAAAAATTGTAACCCTCGCATAAATTATTGAAATCAAACATAATTACTTGTAATTGTTTTTCTTTTCTTAATTATTACTTTTCAAGAATGAAATCTAATCGTTTGTAATATGTCAAAGATAATTAAAGATTTATGTGAGAGTTAGTTGTTGGATTAATTAAAGTAGCCAAAATAAGCTAATTGAAAGTTCATGAGAAATCTATAGTTGGTGTTGTGTAAAGTAGCCATTATGGATGTTTGTTGAAATTCTGTGATATAGACATGAGTTGAAAATTCAGTAGAAAGATTGAAAGCCTTTAAGGTAACATATACACAAGTTGGAGAAAAAGGGTGAACCTTATATACACTTTTCAGAGTCATCAAATTAAAAGTCATGATGATAATTGTTCTAATTGCAGCATTAATGTATGTTATTGATTCTAAGAATATATCAATCAAGTTCTTAATTAAGAGTGTTCTTGTTGTTAATGTTTAGATAGTAGAAAGGAAACACTTGGGAGGTGGAGTTATCCTTGCGATACTGCTTTGTTGGAAAATTAAATAAATAATATTGTATATATGGATCAAATTTTAATTTAATAAATATATATACAATATTGATACCTTTTAACATAAGTAAAAAAATTAGCACAATAATTAAGGGTTGAAAAATTTTGTGAGGTCATGTGTTCCACCCTATGCTAGCACCATAATTGTACATTTTAATTGCAACAATTTTCTTTTTCTTTTTTAAACAACCAATAAAACGATAGACACTTTATTTATTTATTATGTATCTAGTCGCATTAATTATAATGTAACGATCTTCTTCTCTGATTAGTAAAATTTATTTTATTTTATTTTATGTGTGTTCAATTATTTATATTTTACTATTTCTTAATAAAAAGTTTGAATACGTCACTGTATGCTATGTTTGTTTGGGCTATAACAATTGAATTAAAAGTGACACATTTCTACTTACATAACATAAGCAGTTTGGTCTGTTTGCACTTATTTGAAAAAGTTATAACTCTTTTATTAAGAAGCAGCGTACATTCCCTCGTAATATTGAAAAATACTTATTGGTCTTCAATAGCTAGCCAAACCCTCAGGCTCATGAGCAAGTTTTCCTGTCCAATTAGCTTACCTTGTGAGACAAAGTGAGAAGATTGAAAGCAAAATTGAGAAAGATTTTATATTTTTTGACAGATAATGAAAAGCAACGTACTACAATACCATGTTAGTTGGTCAATACTTGTCTTTCTTTTTTCATTTCCCCTAGATCTCTTTTACATAAAAAGAAAAAGAAAAAAAAGATTTTGTGTTTGGATAAACATGTATGAATGTCTGCTTTTGTTGATAAAAGGAAAAGAGTGTTGGAAAAATGGCTGTACTGTATACATATATAAACACAGTGGGTGCATGCATGCAAGTTAGCTAGCTCTGTTGAAACTTTAATTTTTAGTAATCCGAAGTTTCTCGTCATGTAAGTATTGCTACTAATTTGACTCTCCAATAAAATCATTTGGTGTGTCTTCCAAAATAAAAGAAAACCAAATTGACATGACTTATCTTTTGTTAGAACAGTGTGGAGGTAGAGAATTAGTATTATATTATTCTCACATTTCTATTCTTGGTTAACTTAGGTGTCTTTTGTTATTTTGTTTGTTATTGATTTTAATAGGGGTGTCAAATAAAAATATATATATTATTATTAAGTATAGAACACATAATTTTAAGCAATATTTGCAACTCCTTATAATCTCTATGCTAAATATTTAACTTGTGTCAAAAGGTGTTAATACTTGTATAAATATTTATTAAATCAAATTTTGACCTAAATTTTCAATTTAATTTTTCGACGAAGGGATATCGCTTGAACCCGAGGGTTACTCCGCCTCTACGGATAAGGTCTGTGTATGCAATATTCTACTAGACCTCAGTGCTTGTGAGTATGTTGATTATTTTTTTTTTTTTGTTGTTGTTATGTAATTAAGAACTAGTAACTCTAATAATTCTTATGTCTTAATTTATGTGACACATTTTTTTAATTAATTCCTAAAAGAATAACACATTAATATTTCAATATTATAATTTCATTTTAAAATGTCCATTTTATTTTTAATTAAAGAGATGATTATGATCACATAAACACCTATTTTACATGTTTTAGATAACAAATTTCAAAAGTCACATTTGATAGAATTAAGTATGTTGATGAGACAGGAGCGGCTCGAGCATATTAGTGGCCTAAAACGAAAATTGAATGGATACCTTGATTTAAAAATAATAATTAATTGATCATATAATTAATCATATTCCAGATCTGCCAAACTAATCTAACAATTTTTTTTTACTATAAATAAAACTTAGTATTTTTTCTAAAGCCATCTATAATTGATTATTACTAAAACAAAAATAAAAATTCCTAAAATTTGAAAATCTAAAACGCTTGTTTTTCTTCGTAACAGTGAGGTGTATCACTATTGTCAGTTTCCTGAAAGACATATTTCTTTTTTCCCATGGAATCTTAGCTTTGAAATCAATGTTGCATGGACCCCATGCAAAGATTGCGTTATGCTGGAAAACCATTAACTTGTTCAATGTGTCACAATTCCATCTTTAGTTGCTTTCCTACAAACAGAGCTCCATATATGATAAGTACCCTCACATTCAAATATCTACATATATCTATCTTTGAAGTTAACATTTTTAATTAAAAATTTCGAATTTAAATTCTATTCTTCACATGAAAAATTAAAGGCAGGTGGATTCTAATTAGACGAATCACTAAAGTATACTTTTTCAATTTATAATTATGTTCAGTGAATCTATTGAAAGTGTCGGCATGCCCCAAAATCCTAAGGCTTGGCATGTTTTGTAGGGTACTGTGTGTTAATGGGGTTAAGCCACATGTAAACACACATGGTACATGGCACTTGGTACTATTATTCGTCCTTCCGTTTCTATTTATTTATCTTCAGTTCAAAATATATATATATTATACATGTTATATATTTTTAGTTCTAACTTTATATACGTCACGTTTAAAATTACGTTGTTTATGCCAAAGTTTAATATAATGAAAAGAAAATTACGATCACATATAAAATATGAAGAAACACAATTTTATTCATAAATGGAATGGCTGCAAATCTTCTCTGGTGAGATTTCTCCGTGATTTGAGAGTCATTAGTGCGTATTTCTCGAATTTATGATGATTTGGACTTGATCTCCATGAAAAAATTAATATGGATCTTTTTGAAATATTTGACTATAATAAAAAAGAGTCTAGTATATTTTGATCTCATATTCCAAGAGTTTATGCGATATCTAAGATTTTGATCTATACCCAATTTATACTACTTTTCATATGATTTTTTAATATTTTAATCTTTATTTTAAAATATCTAATTAATATAATCTAATTTACTTTTAAAATAAGTCAAGTTGATTTTTCACAATATGACAACTAAAAGAAACCAGAAGTAATTGAGACCCAAATTCAGTAATGTAGGCCATGGGCCTTGGCCCAAATGTTACGACTGGGCCAACTGGTCTTAATCGTAGGGGGACGAGTCCAATTGGAATAGAGACTGGAAAACGGAATAACGCTATCATACACTATGTTGGTTTTACTAATTCCAAAATTTCCCTTTTTGTTAAAATATTGTTATTTGACTGCAAGGGACCTTTATTTCACTTTATTAGATTCATTTATTTATCTACAGCTTAAACAAAACTACTCTAATATTTGTTGTATCCACTGATATCCATAACAAGCAAAAACTTATACTCCATGAAGAAGTGAAATCTATAAAATAAAAAATGTAAAAAGGTTAGGGATAGTTACAAGTCTAATTATTCGGCCACCTAATTTACAGAATGTTCAAAGTGTATAAGTAGTATATTTTATATTAAGTATACACACGTAATATGCACACTTATAATGTATATGTTGTGTATACTTTAACCATGGTATGACCCGATTTGAGGGGCATCCATTTTTGGTGTGATAAACTATTTTTTTTGGTTTTCTAATCGGTGTCCGGAGCCCGTGGAGCCCCAACTAAATCCTGATCGCGCATTACAGGCCCATTTGTGGGGGGGGGGGGGAGGTGGTGCACTCCCAACAGGGTTTTTTTTCATCCAGGGCTCGAACCCGAGACCTCTAGTTAAGGATGAAGCACTCCACCAGTGCATCACAACCCATATTGGTGGTGATAAACTACTTGACCGAAAGGTATATATTTTAACTAATTATACTTTTATATTTTATGAATTGTACAAGCTTAAGACGTAGACCTATCTTGATTTCAAAGTTGGCTTAGCCATTCACTCAAGATTTCAAAGTCATCATGCTTGAGTTGCTAAATTATACTAAATATAAAATTTAAATATTTTGATAATATTTTAAAGTCGAATTCATGCGTGAGCTCATGAACCTAATCTCAATGCAATATTATGAAACACTTTTTTTATGCGACAGGTTGACTACATTCTTGATGAATGCAATTAGGCATTGAAGAGGAGGGAATGAGGAACAATAGATGAATATGGAAATTCAAATCAAACATTTCAAAGAAATGAAATGTAATTCAAATAATACATTTTAATTGGCTATTGATTGCAAATCTCACTTTAAATTCTCCCATACAAAGAATGCAAGAAGTGGCTGATTATTTGTCGTATATTTATTAATAGTTATACTTTTAAAGAAATACATATCATAATTCAGCCTCTGTCTCTTCTCTTTCCTGTTCTCGATGGTCTCTTTTTTTTCCTCTCTCCCTTTATTTGTATTCTATATTTCACTTTATGAGATTCCATAGTAGATATCAATTGTATTCTATCAAATACAAAAAATAAATACATAAAAAAATAGAAAAAAAAATTGTATTGACTTTATCAATTTTATCACCATAATAGTTGTATCAATATATATATATATACACACACAATCTTATATTATCTTGTATAAATTTGTGTGCATCAAATACAACCTATATTCTTATATTTATGTATTGTGAAGTATAAGCGATACAACTGCATTGACATGTATGTATTATCATGTATCAACTTGTTTTTAAATACACATTAACTTATATGCATTGGACGGCATTCATTGATACAATATGTATTCGTCAAATGCAGACTATATAAAGCATCCCTGCTCCCTCTCTCAATTTATGTTCATCCCCCTGTTCAAACTGTTGCCTTTTTTAAAAAAAAGTTTTTTTTATTCAGCATAACATATTTAATCTCCAACCAAATAAAATAGAAATTTTAATTCAATTATTGATTCAAGCTTAAAAGATAAATAATATGTCAGTTATAAAAACGATAATTCAGATATCACATATCTGCATTTCGGGTAAACAAATAGGCGTGGGGGCTGATCATACATGCTTAAAAAAAAGTTTTTTAGCACAATCTTTTCCAAAGTAGCAACTATATGCATGAATTGTCCTTGTGAAAGTTATTAGACCGTTTTCCTTTTCAACTTTTGTTAATAACTAAAATTATTCAATTTATTTTTTAATCTTGTCATCCAAATTATAATTCAAATATTTTCAAAAAGGATAAATAAATAAATAATAGATCTTATTTTATAAAATATAAAAATTTAAGATAAACTTTCAAATATATAAAATTTTTCAAATGCTATCTCAAATTCGAAAATAATATTTAAAAATTTGAAATTTCTTCTAATATATTTGCCAAATCAAACACCAATTTTCCCAAACGGCACCTTATTATTTTTCTGTTTACTTTCAAGAAGTCGGCTCTTCTCTTGTTGTTCAAATAGTGAAACTCGTTAGATTTCACTCACTCTCCCCTCTCTTCTTTATGTCTCAATCCAACAAGCGATCTTCTTCTAGTACTCCTTCATCTCCACTTTCCCGTTCAATGAAGAAGGCCAAATCTCAGGCCGCAGCAACTGATGAAAACAACAAGAAGAACCACAATTTAGAGTCCACAGACGACCCATGTGTGTCCATCATCCAAGATTCAGGTGGTGGGGTCACTTCCAATTTGTCTCGCAAGAAAGCTACCCCTCCGCAGCCTAAGAAGCCGCTCGTCATTAAACTTCTCAAAGGTTTTCTCACTTCTCCCACACATTGTTGTGTTACTGTTTTTCTTTCTTTTTTTTTTTTTGATAAAGATTTTAACTTTAATTTTGTGATTTGGGTTCTGAGAGTTGAGAGGGTAGTTTGGAGGTTGAATTTTTAGGTTTATAATTGAATTAAAGAATGCTGAATTGGGTGATTTGAAATGGATTTTGAAAATTTTCGCTCTCTCTAATGAACAATTTGAGTTGTTCTGGTGTGTGTGGTTTATCTTCATTTTAAATGTAGCATTTTGGGAGTGAGACATTTTATACTGCTCCATGCTCTGTTGTATTTGTCATAGGGTTCTGATTCTGGCTGGGTAGGGTGGAGTGGAAGTTGTGGGTTAGAAGTGGAAATTGATCCTAATTGACTGAATATCATGGATACGAAAGGGAAGGATTTGCAAGGGGGTCATAAGGAATGTGAAATTTCTTGACTATTGGGAGGTTGAATTCGATGCGTAAAGGGATATTTCACAATCAATGAGAAAAAACAGGATTAAGAGCAACTATTGTTTGTTAGATTTTGAAGGATTTATGTGTACTTATAACAAGATTTTTTTAAAGAAAATACCATGGTCCTGGTGTAGTATTACAAACTCTTTTGATGTTTTTTTCTTTATAAGATATACCAAACAACTAGTCAGTGTAATAAAAGGGATTGTGGAAGAAATTCATACCTTGCGATGCAAGTTGTGCTTGAGGTGTGTTGCTCAAGGCTCAATGGAGGTGTTGGGTGCAGTGTGTTGCTTAAATGAAACCTTGGTGTAAGTAACAAATCGGTATCAAATGCATCCATCATTGTTCATGGGATTTATTTGAAGAGTACACAAGTAAACAATAGCAACATCTGGCAAAATGATATACTTTTTTTCTCAATCAAAGTAAATGCCAAAATGATATACTCCCTTTGTTTAAAAAAGAAGGAAAGCATACGGAGTATGAGAGTCTCCTTGTTTTGCTTGACACATACATCTTGGGTACAACTTCTCATGATTCCCCTTGAAAAGGGGACACCAGGTCAAAGGAAATTTAAAATTAAAGATGGATTGACACAGAAATGTTACATTATTGAATGGCTTTGCCCAAAATTTTAAATTGGTAGTGAATATACAGTCTCATTATTTTTAGGTCAGTAACATGCCAACTCACATGCATACCTGATTATTTTGGACGAAGTATGTGGAAATATTTGGTAAATGGGTGGTGGTTAGACTCAAATCTAAGACATCAACTTTATGTTACACCGAACAATGTGAATTGTTTTGTCTAAAAGTTTGCGCTATTAGAGATGCAATAGTTTTACTTATTTATTTATTTTATTTGTGCAACAAGAAGAAAAGGAAAAAGAGGCTTACGGAGATCAACTGTTTGATATTCAAGTGGAATTAATTATATCCTTACTATTTCATTATTATTTGACAGTGGAGCATTCAATTTACTCGTCTATAGGAATTTATGTCGAAAATGTAATTTAATTCACAAAGCAGGGTGAAAACGATTCACAAAATTCACAGGCTTTCTATTGCTTTTAAATTTCCTTGGTGATTATTTTCTCTTTTATGTTTTTGATGTCTGGACAATTTAAAACAAATTTCAACAAGTTTCAGCGATTATAGTATTTAGGATGTGGTGACTCTATCTAAAAGCTACTAAAAAACTTCTCTGCCGTTGTCAATAAGCCTCTGTACGGTAGTCGCCTTATCAAACCTTTGTTTTAATGATAATAGAGAAATTCTCGAGGGTCTGTGACACATGTTTTATTTCCAGAAGAAACCAGATCTTTATGCGCCTGAAGTTCTTTTCATTTTTTCATCATTCTGTTATCGATTTGAAAATAGTACATTTCAATATCTGAAGGGTTGCCTAAATTATACTGTCCCTTAGAGGGCAGTTATTTGTTACTTTTGGATATCAGTCTTGGGTAAAGTTATTTTTTGGCTACTTTATGATGGTTGGAGTTCTTGATTGTTAAGAAAATTATTAAAGGGGCTAGAGGTTTCGAGAGTTGCATTGCACGTTAGGAACCATGAATTGGGACTTCTCGTTCCTGTTGGTAATTTCCTAAAGTTTCTTTCAATGACTTGTTTAAGGTATTGACCGGGATTTTAGGTTCAAATTCAGTGGAGGCAAAAGTATTACAACCTCCATGTGGTTTTGACTTGGCAGGAAGTTTAAGAAAGTAAGGAAGGCTTTGAATCTTGTGATATTAATTTAAAGATATATAAAATGTATCAAAATGTCTTTTAATCTTGTGGTCTTAACCAAAGATATTTGGAATGTACCAAAATGTCATTTAATTTTGTTATCTTAAACATGTTACTTGGGAAGTTGAAATCAAAGGTTACCAAAAAATGGAAAGTGACGTTATTTTTGGAATGGACTAAAAAGGAAAGTAAAAGAATCTGGCCAAGCCTTGGTGGATAGAGTTATTCAGTAGCTAATGGTAGTATCTAATGTCGGTGGGAGGTAGCAGGTGTACGCAAGTTGGCCTGGACACCAACAACAACATCAACAACAACATACCCCAGTGCCTCAAAAGGCTCCCGCTCATTGCAGGGTGAGGGGGGGTCGGATGTACGCAGCCTA
>JAPFFP010000046.1:12345039-12357371 GCA_026153255.1 Solanum medicagineum
GTTGGCGAGTAGGTCGACTGCCGCACGGTGTTTGTTTGTATTCCGCCGAGTGAAAAATTTTACTCGATAAACGACCCTGTGACACCTAGCGTGCTATAAACCTACAGGGAACATAACTACTGAACAACATGTATGATAAGAACATATAATTCTTCTAAGAACTGCCTAGCAGATAACTTCCAGTACCTTTAATTTCTTTGCCCCTCTTCCTTCTTGAATAAAGTATAAAATATATCTGGCTTATCAGATTCCTGTTTTTTTTTTTTTTCCCTTTTCTAAATTCCGGTTTCTTTTGTCAATTTCTCTTTCATTGTAAATTGTAACTATGCATCTTCTTGATCCCTTCTGAATGAAATACCAAACTTCATTTGAAAAAAAAAAAATGTTTTTTTAAACACCAGAAGCACTCTTTTAGTGGAGTCCACAATAGATCGCATCAGTGCACTTAAATGGCAACTCCTACAAGAATATCTTATTAAGGGTAATATGAAAATATAAATATTTGGAGTTTTAAGATGTAAAGTGTACCAAGCAAATTGGGATAGACGGAATACTTTTTATTATTGCACCATATATAATGATCAATTTCTCCTTATCCCATCGATGTAGAATACTTTTTATTTTATGCTTAATTAGTAAAGTGAGGTCTTCATGTTTCCTCCGTTTATTATTTTCTTTGTTCACTCTGTTGTAATTCTTCCAGATTAGGTGAGGCAGTTGATAGAACTCTCATTAACCATCTTCTGAAGATGTTCACTGCCTTAGGGATTTACGCAGAGAGCTTTGAGAAGCCATTTGTTAAGCGCACTTCTGATTTTTATGCTGCTGAAGGTGTCAAATTCATGCAACAATCAGATGTTCCAGATTACTTGAAGCATGTGGAGGTGTGCTTTCTTTGCTTCCTTGTAGCCTATCATTTTGCTTGACCTAGTTTTTCTCCCCCATGTTATGTATAATCCATTCAGCCCTAAGAACTGAACTTACTGTTTTTTCTTGGACAGAGCAATAACTGAACTTACTGTTTCCATAGTCAAATGCACTATTGTCTAACCATTTTTTATTCACATGGATCTTCAACACTTACTTTATATTTGCATTTTTGGTTAAGTTCTCAAATCTACAAATCAGTTTCCACAAAAAAAAAAAAAAAAGAAAAAAAAAAAAGAAAAGGAAAATCTATTTATAGAATCAAACTGTAGTTGGTCAGTTTAGCCTTCATAAACCAACTAGGTTACTTTTACTCAGAGAGATGTTATATATTATTATTTTAAGATATTATGCTTTGATTTTGCCATGACAAGTTCCTCACTGATGTTTTTTCTCTTTGCAGGTAAGGTTGCATGAAGAACATGATAGGTGCTTACACTACCTGGATGCAAGTACAAGAAAACCACTAATAGCAACTGCAGAGAGGCAACTTTTAGAACGTCATATTTCTGCAGTACTTGACAAGGTATTTATGCTGAGGTAACTGTAACAACTATAGAGTCAAGTAGGGGGATGCGGATAAAGTATTATTATGGGAACCTGTAAAGATAATAAAGTTTTAGATGAGTTTCAATGATGCATCAACTTCAAAGTGGGCAGTGTAGATAAAATTCTTGGAAACATGAACAGCGTGATGAACTGATGATGAGCATTTAAACAACTCTTCCCCGTTGATGGTAGACGTATCAATCTAGAAAACATGGAATCTAGCATAGGTGTGAAAGGAAGAGAGAGAGAGGAGGAGCGCTACTGGATGATGTTAAGAAGGAATTTGCATGATTCAGAAGTTGTAGAATTCCAGTATTTCTTACTTTACAGGCCAAAGATATCATGGACATGTCAGGATACCTGGAAATGAAATGGATAGGAAAATGAGATGTTTTCAGTTAGGTCATTTTATTATAGTATATTGATTCATTTTATTGTAGAAAATTGATGTAAGGGGCTCAACATTTTCCTGTTGTTCGGTATGGATTCCTAGAGCACTGAAAAGAATTTTTTTTCCCCTTGACTAGCATTAGTGAAATGATCCTTATAACTGAGAACGTGAGAGGGTGATGAAAAACGTTGTTGGTGTACAACATTCAGAGTTGTCTTCATGTGACCAAATCACAGGTTCGAGCTGTGAAAACAGTCTTTTGTAAAAATGCAAGGTAATATTTTGTATAATAGACTCAATATAGTCCGGTCCTTCCCAGGTCTTGCGCATAGCGAGAGCCTAGTTCATTGAGCTGCCGTTTTTTAGTGGGTAAGAATTTAGTAGAAGATATGGACCACTTGCTTCTGCATTGCAGAGTAACACATCATCTATGTGACATCATGCTGAATGAATTTGATATACAGTTGGCCATGCCTGCTGCCGTGAAAATGAAGTGTGGCTATTTAGCAACGGATTTAGAAGGAATAAAGGAGACATGGTGCGAGTAGTAATCCATTTTAGCACCCATGTGAAAATTATGGAAATAAAGTAATAAGAGTCATTGAAAGGACGGAAAACTCTTCTGTATAAATAAGTGGACATTCTATCTCCTTCTTGAGTGCAATCATGAGATTGTGGATAGCATTTGTAGGCTGAGATCAAAGACACCCATTGTTTTGTTTAGATTCTTTATGTTTATCACTTGTATAGTAGGGACTTTCTCCACATATTAATGAAGTTATTACTTTACGAGAAGAAACTTTTCTATTCCCTGTGTAGTTATGGACTGCTGCTGGAATCTATATGCTTTTCTTAATTGTGTTTCTCATCTCAAGGGTTTCATGATGCTGATGGATGGAAAGCGTATTGAGGATCTTCGAAGAATGTATTCACTCTTCCCTAGGGTAGAGGCACTTGAATCATTGAAGCAAACTCTTGGCTCATATATCCGAAGAAATGGGCAAAGCATTGTGCATGACGATGAAAAAGATAAAGATATGGTATCTAACCTGTTGGAATTCAAGGCATCCGTTGATGCTATATGGGAAGAAAGTTTTTCTAAAAATGAAGCATTTGGGAACACTATCAAGGATGCTTTTGGACATATCATAAATCGCTGTGAGGTACAATTGATAACACCTGTCTTGATATTCAGCTTTCCGACCATTAGCTCTATCATTCATGTATCTGTATTCATGATTATCTCATGTATTCTGTATATTAGCACTGCTTATATCACTTAGCGAGCTGCTGTCTAAAGGAGTTTAAGTACTCCTGCTATTTGAACTGAATGACCAATTATATTGATACCACACCGCAACAACTGAATGGAATATTTAACCAATCCATTCCAGATCGACTTAGTAGGTAATGAAGTTGTGTTTACTCGTTTTATTTATCTCTGTGGAATACCTGTAAATACATCCCAATGTCTGTAAGATTTTGGCAGTATGCTTTTTTTTTTCACAGAAAAAACTAAAGAAAGAATGAAAGAATTGGTGTTCGTTTGGCCATGGATAATTTTCACTTTCTTTTTTTTTCGGAAAACTGTTTGGACACGGAGTTGTTACAATTTTCCGGTATTTGAGAAACTCGACAAGCTATTTTCACATTTTTCAGTCCAATTCACTTGCAAAAATTCAGTAACAATTCCAATTTGTATTCATGTCCAAACACAATCCAATTTCCATATACCATTTTCAACTTGAAAACAAATACTACTTTTTTTCAATTATCACAATTTTTACGTTCAAACACCCACTTAGGCACTATGTCGAGATCACCTTACTGAAATGAGACCTCATTTACCTTTTTTTCCCCTTTTGATTTGTTGTTTGTGCAGTTTGCCACAGTAGTATGGGAATGGGAAGAATAGACCCAATGCATTATTCTGAGAATGCTTTGTTCTGATGTGAAAAGAAATGTAACATTGGGTTTTCCTTTCTCTCAGCTCTTTTCATGTTTTAAATGAAGTACACGTGCTAGGACACTGCTATTGAGTATTGACGCTGTGTGTTCTTTTTCCTCATCTCCTTTCATGTGTTAATTGAACTATACTGGTCACGCCAATGGGTGCTAGAATAGGTTTCTTGTGTAATATCCCTGCTAGAAATGGGTTCAAAGAAACCAAATTTGTCAATGGCGTTGTGGAAAAAGCGAAGTCTTTTCCTCTTTATTCATCTCTGTGCAAATCAATCAATCCATGCAGAGGTCCACTGTTCCAGATCCTGCACTGTTGCATGAGTGCATGTAACTTGCTGTATGAGGGCACATCTTAATATGCCATCAACAGATTCTCTCACTCTTTTAACATATGGATTAAAAGTTGAAAATATCTGAACCTGCATCTTACAAATTGTGTAGAGTTCTTGCTTCAGCCTATAGGACATTCTACCATCATAAGGTGATTCTTTACGTCTTTCTATCAGTCGTTTACGCCTCGCTCATAATCTTCCGCCCCCATCCCCCCAACCCACCCCTCCTAAACCTGGATCATGGTCATGCTGGTTCCTTCATAATAGGACTATCATGGTCATGCTGGTTCCTTCATTAAGATTCGTTCGATTAACGTATCATCTACAATCTTTTTCCAGGTGGACAGAGCATCTTAATTAGGTCACATTGTGAAAGTCATTCCCGTATTATCGTAGTCCAGTAAGTTAGTTGTTCAACTTGCTTGCATCTGCACATTGAATTTTATTTCGTTAGATATTGGCAATATTGGATTATGGTTAATAGCAAGTATGTTAGATGCTCTGATCCATTTTAATAGATCTGCCCTTGTGGGCAGATTGTATCCTTTGCATACGTCTTCCCCCTTGTAAATAGTGTCTTCCTGGACCCTTTCTTTACTTTGTGGTCGAGGGGCAGATTACTATTGATGATTATTATTTGTTATACAAAATGCATTCTGGTACATCAAAGTGCAGTATTGATTAAATTAATTCACAAAATTCATTGGATTATTTTTCCATTTTTAGAATCGGCCTGCCGAGCTGATTGCCAAATTTCTGGACGAGAAGCTTCGTGCTGGAAATAAAGGTACTTCAGAAGAGGAATTGGAGGGAATACTTGATAAAGTCTTGGTTCTCTTCAGGTTTATACAGGTATGAGGACACAATGAGCAGTAATAAAAGAGAAATTAAGGAATCTGTAGCCAGATTAACCTGTTTATGCTCGACATGATTTGATACTTCCAGTATATCGCGTATGTGAGATATTGCTTAGTGTATGCTCTCATCTTTGTAGGGTAAGGATGTATTTGAGGCATTCTACAAGAAAGATCTAGCAAAGAGATTATTGTTAGGAAAGAGTGCTTCAATTGATGCAGAGAAGTCCATGATCTCTAAGGTCACGTCTCTCTGTGTGTAACTTCTGCTTTTTCTACTTGATTTTTCTTGCTCTATACTGTGTCTTTTTGTTATGGTGCAGTTGAAAACTGAATGTGGTGGTCAATTCACTAACAAATTGGAAGGAATGTTCAAGGTATGGAAGGATATATGCATCTCCTGTCATGTTTTTTGAGGTTGAAATACTAGTGGATCAGGTGGAATAATTTTCATTCCCAGTTCATGCTCTGCCAAAAATGGGTTTTCATTGAATATCAAATAAAAATTTATATATCTTCTTCTCAACTGACAGATCTCTACTAGAATGTGAATATATCTCATCTTGACTTTAAACACCTGAGGTTCAGAATAACCTTTTTTTATTGATCTAGAATAGTAATTGTCATAAAAGTGTGGTAAACAGTAACCTTTTCTCCACATGTTCTTTTGTTCTAGCACTTGCGTGTAATAATGTAACTAGGCAGGGTTAGACTGGTTACCCCAGAGTTTACCAGAATAAATGGATCCTATAAGCTCTAACTGGTTTTATTTTACCTATTATATAAAGTGGCCTTTGATATTGGAGAACATATTTGGTATTTTTTAGCTTTCATATGGAGCTGCGTGTTTTTAATCATTGATTTTCTTGTTTTGATCTTCAAAACCATTATCCAGGATATTGAATTGTCAAAAGAGATAAATGAATCCTTCAAGCAATCTTCTCAAGCCAGGAATAAACTCCCGACAGGAATTGAGATGAGCGTTCATGTATTAACCACAGGGCAAGTTGCTAACCATTCTATCACTTTTTCAAGCTGAAAAACTTTTCTCTTTCTTCATTTTGCATTTTGATTGGAATTAACACTCATTTATACTGGTTGACATGCAGATACTGGCCAACATACCCCCCCATGGATGTCCGGCTCCCCCATGAACTCAATATTTATCAGGTTTTGCACCATTTACTTTCCACTTAGGTCCTCTTTCGCACCTTGAGTATGTTTGTGTAAACTACACATGCCCTTATACTTGGATGTGTACTGCAGGATATTTTCAAGGAATTCTACTTGAGCAAATACAGTGGTAGGCGGTTGATGTGGCAAAATTCTTTGGGGCACTGTGTTCTAAAAGCAGAGTTTCCCAAAGGTAAAAAGGAGCTGGCAGTGTCTCTGTTTCAGGTTTGTTTACTCTTTTACTGAATGTATCAGAGATACTTATCCCTTCTTCTAGCCGACTCTATCACATATACAACAGATGTCTCAATCATTTGCTGGTTTTTTGCCTATCTTTTCTTTCTCCAGGCTGTTGTTTTAATGCTTTTTAATGATGCGGAAAAGCTTAGCTTTCAAGATATAAGGGAAGCAACTCGAATTGAGGATAAAGAGCTCAGGAGAACTTTACAGTCTCTTGCTTGTGGGAAAGTTCGTGTTCTCCAGAAGGTGGGTGATAATTACTAGGTGGATATTCTCATCTTCTTATCACCCCAAATTGACAAGACAATTAGTTTTAGAAGGCCAATTTCCCAGCTTTTGAAGATTGACTGGACTTCAGTTGATTAGTGCATTGGAAACAAATCTAAGATAGTTGCTCCATTCCGAAGTGAATTACACGGTTTGGACCAGGAGATTCAAATCTAATATTTTATTTGAATTCGACATTGATGCAGTTTTAAAGATAAACTTTGTTGCATTCAAATCTAAGTTTGCGGGAAGTACTATAAACTGATATATTTTTAGGAGGTAGCAAGTAACTGGTGGATTTAGTCGAGGGATTCAATCCAGTCCCAAGCATCCCTGGAGGCGAAAGGCGGCTTGCCCAACCTAGACATTGTAACTGAAAGTCCTGCCTACTTCTCTTCTAGGCTTAGTGTTGAGACAAAAAGTACCACATTGGTAGTTAATGAGATGGGTGGACTCCTTATAAGGCTTAGGCAATCCTCCTCCCTTTGAGTTAGCTTTTGGAGTGTGAGTTAGGCCCAAGACCTAATTTCATCATGATATCAAAGCAGGGCCCGTGTTGAGACAAAAAGTCCGACATTGGTGGTTAATGAGATGGGTGGACTCCTTATAAGGCTTAGGCAATCCTCCTCCCTTTGAGCTAGCTTTTGGGGTGTGAGTTAGGCCCAAGACTTAGTATGTGCTAGCCACCCGAACACCACCGTATTAACAAAAGAAGAAAAGAAAAGAAGCTATATTCAAATAATTGTTTGATTCTTCAAATAGTAGTCATGAAACATGGCATAGTGAAAAGAAACTATGTGAAGGGTATTAGAGTAGAAAAGACATCGATATATTTTGAGTGTTCTGTATTAAATTTTGTTGGATTTTCAAGACGAAGAATAAAATAATTACCTATTTTGCAATATTGAGAATATATTAACCCTTATAATGTATGTCATTCTGGTTTTTACAGATTCCAAAAGGAAGAGATGTGGAAGACAATGATACCTTTGTGTTCAATGATCAATTTACTACTCCACTCTATCGAATAAAGGTACTTTGAGAATATTAATGCTTCAATTTCTCAGAAATAGAGAAAAATGTGAGGTCGTTTCAAATGATTTTGATTTTTTTTAACCGAGGGTTTGATTGGTATAATGGGATTCTTGTTTTGTGATAGTGCCTAGATTTATAAACGCTAATCATTTGTAAATGTGTACAGATAAATGCCATTCAGATGAAGGAAACAGTTGAGGAGAACACAAACACCACAGAAAGAGTATTCCAGGACCGGCAATACCAGGTTTGCTTTCCTATTTCCTCCCCTCTACTCTTGTATGTTGGGTTGAACTTTCTGTATCATTTTTTACCTGATAAAAAGCTTGTCCTCTTAATTGGAGTGCTTCACGGCTTTGAATAATATCTAATTTGCTAATTGCTGATTGATATCTTTTTGCTTCGTTTCTCTTTCCTGCTCTAATGTCCTGTTGGTAATCAACATTTTTGTTTCCTCAATACCATAGATAGTCAAGGGAAAAATCGGATTCCTTGCCTTGCCTTGGTGTAAAAATACTCAAGGAACTGATATATTTCTATGAACATATAGGCTCTTGATATCAAGGGAAAATTTCAGACTAATTGTTCTTCCTTGCAATTGACATAATCTTGTCTTCGGTCTCCACTTCGGCAGGTTGATGCTGCTATTGTTAGGATAATGAAGACCAGAAAAGTGCTGAGTCATACCCTTTTGATAACTGAACTCTTTCAGCAGGTAAAGTCATTTCTTAATGTATCACAGATAATTTTTGAATCTTGTTTTGGGGAAATAGTTTCTGGTGCAAACTTCACAAGAACCCTTTTAATTAAACCTATGAGTTGTTCATATGGATGTTTTGCCTTCAACCCAGACAGGTGATTGCATTTAGTAATATTACAACTCAAGTTCTTCATTGACATACATAACGATAAAGCTTTCAATGAATTTAAGTACAATTACAATCATTAAAGTGTTACTGAGGATACACACTTATCATGTTCTCAAAAGCTTCTTGTGGTTTTTGAAGGCAAATAACTTATCAAGAAAACATAATAGTTACACCGTTGTTTCATTAGACTACAGTTCTTGAAAATGTATAATGCTTATAATGAGAGGAGAAACAAAGAGACCAAAACAGTTGATTGTCTTGATGGAGTTTTGATCGCTTTTCTCTATCAGGATGTCTTATTTAACCCTCCATTTGTTTCATTTGTTATGAATGTTGGAAGTCATAAACTCTGGATCCAGTTGATTTTAGCTGGCTTTTGTATAACAGTGCTAAAGATTGGACTGAGAGAAGATAATAGACTTGTGCCAATTGGCCTCAGTGGTTGATGATCGTAAAATTTTAGGCCGTTTGTTTAAGATAGGAATTCCGATTCACTTACACTTAAAACAGCAATACTACAACTATAAATGCCAAACACACTGGTTGAGGCTCTGCTAACTGATATGTTTCAAGTTTGCGACTCTTATGACTGAGCAAATCTTGTGGAACAAACTGCATTCCTTGCCGCATTTTGTTATCAAAATGTTGGTATCTATGGAAAATATATTTTTACGTACTTAAGATTTAATTGTATTTTGGCTCCTCAGCGGTGCTTTAGAAACAAGCTACTCAGATGCAATTAATGTAATATGACAGATACAGTTTGGTTATGAGAATTCTGATCAATCAGAAATTCTAGTAACAATGCTTTCGCATTCAAAGTGTAATCCGATGTACCATGTACATACTTTTTCTCCGAAAAAGGTGCAATTCGGTGTACCATAGTTGCCCTCCTGACTCTGTTACATATTGGTGATGCAGCTTAAATTCCCTGTAAAACCAGCTGACTTGAAGAAAAGGATTGAAAGCCTCATAGAAAGGGAGTATCTGGAACGAGACAAGAACAATCCTCAGCTTTACAACTATCTTGCCTAGAATGCTCATGGCATAAAATTTTCCTTGTAGATGACTCAGGAGGACTTCCATTCTCTGATCAACTGTAAAGTTCGTTTATCTCATATAAAATATATCTAGTCCTTCGAAACAGATGAAGGAGTGCATTTTTTACTTTGTTCTAATTTCACCTTGAGGGAAAATGATGGTCTTCCAATAGAATATTCAAAAAGAAAGTGCATTTGTGTTTGCCTTGTTGACGAAATCACTGTCTGCATGTTCCTAGCAGCAAGTAATTGAACTTTTCCGATCCTACCCTCTTTTATTTGTTGGTTAATACGATTTTTTATATATAGCCAGGCTTGAAATATGAGATTTTGGCCATACACCCAATCTGAAAACTATATTACATTGCTTAATCTTTCTTTCCTAACTAGTTCCTGAAATGTCTGCTCAAACCAGGTTTGCTGCATAGACTGAAGGAACTCCAATTCATTGATATCAACGGGAATCAGGTTGGTCTCTTCCACTAGCTTTAGGCCTTCAAGCTGTGTCTGATTGTTAGTGGGTGTCGAAATACCTCTGGAAAAACCTAGGATCCAGATTCCAGTACCTGCTACTATTTCTGCTCATCCCTCCTATCCCACCTGTACCTGGATTACCCGGACACGACCCATCAGTTGAGGTTGTGGCTTCCTCTTTTTGGAGGGTTCCACTGTATATGAATGATTATAGTGGAGTTGGGATTGTTGTTCCATTGAAGCTTGAATGGGCAAATTCAACAGCCTCAACAACAACATACACAGTGTGATCCCGCAAGTGGGGTCTAGAGAGGGTGAAATGTACACAGACCTTACCACTACCTCATAGAGATAGAGAGGCTGTTTCCAGAAAACCCTTGTCTTAAGAATCAAACCCCATGAATTCAACAGCCTCACTGTAAGCATTTCCAAGGGATGGTCCATCATGCTAATCATTGAAGAGGTAATGGTTCCTGGTTTTTCCAAATATTTCAGTGGCAAAAACGGGAGGAGGATGTCCAATCCATGGTGTTATCATACTCCTTGATTTTGTTCCAGTTGTTTGGTTCAATTACTAGGAGTGAGAGAATCCTGGGTCCAGGGGAATTCTTGTGGTGCGCTTCCTGATGAGTTTATTCCAGAGGTGGTTGGTAACAGGTAAGTCGGTAAGATATCGATTGGTTCCTGTTCTATTCGAGGGCTATAACTTAGTTGGTAGAGCACTGTCAGAAAAATTGATTTTGTTAGATATGGATCCAAATGTCTTACTCCCTAACTTCAAGGGAACCATTGCCTGACAAAGGATTTGGTTTCCATTTAGGAGGTGCCAAATTGACTCCATTATTGTTATTAGGTCTATTCAATGCTAGACATGTTTCACTGATTTGGCCTTTGTCTGTACCAGCAGTTTATAGGCAGAATACCCCACGAAATTTAAAGAATGGCAGTTCAGCATGGCCTTGTCATAGGAGCTCCCATAGATCTTCCACGTGTTTAGTTGAGTAGTTAAGGAATGACAGTTTGAAATTCTGATTGATCCAATTTGAATGTACGCATGTCACTGGAGATGTTACCATTCCTCTTCAAATCTAAGAACCAAATCTAATGGAACGTACATATTTCATTATTGTGTTTTTACAGAGTTCATTGTTACACCCAAAATAAGCAGAGAAGCAGCTCTCACTTCCAACCTTAAGATGAGCAAAAAAAGGTGTGAACTCTCGTAATGTCAACATTAATTTTTAAAAAAAACAGAGGTATACTGCTAAAAGAATCTCGAAGAGAGAGCTAAACACCCGAAATTCCATTTGCTATAATTTCAATAATCTGAAGAAACAAACTAATTCAACTTTTTATCCGTAAAAAAGTCCTCTTTGGACAAAAAGATATTACAGCAGGGGAAAAGGCAACACCCAAAAACGCAAAAACACCTACCTTGCGATTTCCCCTCAAATCAAGCGGAAAACAGAAATTCTCAGGCAATCAAGCAAAATTAAATAGGAAATGATCAGACAATTTTGACTGCAGTAGAAGAATCGGAACCCGGATCAGATATCAAACAGAGAGAGAGAGGGGGCAAAGGGATTGCTAAATCTAAAACAGAGCTATATCATCCAAAACATTATACTTGCTATAATGTCAACAATTTGAAGAAACAAACAACTTCGAAGCCAATATCCGAATTTCTCAACAGACTATGTCATTTCCTCTTATAATTATACAAAAAAAAAAAAAAGGAGAACCGCTGAAGCAACTCGTTTTTACTCAAAAAGATATTACAATAGGGGAAAACGCCAACACCCAAAAACACAAAAAAAAAAACCTATATTTCGATTTCTCTTCTTAGACTTCAAAACAATTAAAGTAAATCAGGCGGAAAACTGAAATTCCATAAAGGGGGCAGGCAATCAAGCAAAATTAAATAGGAAATGATTAAACAATTTTGACGGCAGTAGAAGAATCGGAACCCGGATCGGATTCTTGAGGTGGATTGGCAGTTAAAGGTGCCCGGATGTCGTTTTGTTCATCTGGATCATAGTCGGGATTGAGATTCTGATCAATGGCTTCTCGACCCTTTTCAAGACAAGGCTTACACGCGATCTCTATAGTGATCCAACCAAGAACTACACCTGCAATTGCTATCAGTGCCGTTGTTAATGCCCCCATTTGCCTTTTGCCCTCTCGCTCTCTCTCTGTCCCTCTCTCTCTCTCTTTGATAT
>JAPFFP010000046.1:12357471-12395173 GCA_026153255.1 Solanum medicagineum
ATTCACCCAAATTTCCCCAACTTCTATGTTCCATGCACCCTTCTATAATGTTACTAACTAGATTGCAAGAAAACTAGAAATACAAGGAGAAAGGAATAGAACACTTACTTTATCTTCTCCTTCTTCTTCCTTCTCTTCTCCTTCTCTTCTTCTCCTTTAGATTCTTGTTTTTTTTTTCTAAGTAAGAAAGACCAAGATATGGTCTTATTTTTTTTGAACAAAGTGGGTATATATAGACCCCAAATTCTTTAAGAATTGCCCATAAGGGCTCCTAGTTGAATTAACTCCTAATTAGTTCCCAAACTTTTTATTTTAAACCCAATTGACGACTTCCGTCCCCCAACTTAAAATATACACTCCAATAACAATTTAACCCCGCAAACCTACTTAATTTAAATTACGCCATAACTTTTTCAATTAAATGATTAACTTGACTAATTAATTTACGGGGTGTAACAGATTAAATTTACAAGAAGATAAAGAAATTTTGAGCTAAAATGAATTAAAATAGGAAGGTTGCAAAAGAAAAATCAAGCAAGAAGCTTAGTGGATTAAAATGAATATTATATTAATTATTCATTCAAGAGACAAAGTTAACAATGATATAGGTGGCAGCTACTGATAAACTGCAAAAAATGAGAGGCAGTCATTGTGCACGAAGAAAAGGAAACCCAATTTCCTTCCGATTTTGGATTTCCCAAATTATTTTAGACTTGGTTGTTTTTCAACATCTATAAATAGTCCATAGAAATAATTCTTCCACAACAAACCTAACAAACCCAATCTAGGTTTTAGAATATTGTAGCTTAGAATTTTTGAAGTGTCGTCGTGTAGATAGAAGAATTTTGGTTTTTTATTTTCTTCTACATTTATAATTTATTTGTATTCTTGATTTTTTAGAATATTATTTAACTATTGTTCTTGAATATATATAATTAACGCAAGTAAGTTTATTTTATAAATTTTAATTATGTTTTTCCAATAATAATGAGTAGCTAAATTTTATAACTAGGATTGTGAGAACCATGTGGATTAATGAAGTAAATGTAAAAAGTGATTTTTGAGTAAATTTTATGCATGTATTAATTAACTCTCTTTGTCTTGCATATTTTCTTGTTGTAGCCAACATTAGAACCCGTCTAGTGTTACTGACATGACAAAGATAATATTGAATAGGAAAAGAGATTAATTAATAGGATTCGATTGATGTATTCTCGTCTAACCAACTGAACTGGGCCAAGGGGACATTGTACTGGGACAATAGGTAAGGGTTAGTAATGTCATACTTTAGAGATGGACCAAATCACGTAGTGAAATTCGCCTCTCGTCTGGGCCTAAGGGTTTGGTGAACTTAACTTACTGTTATGCATGCTAAATATTGAAATACTTTACTAACACATTATTCTTGCTAACTTATAAAATTATGGGAACACAGTCCTAGTTATTTCATTGTTTTAGACACAAATAAATATTAAATTGCAATCTATTATTAATATTATTATTGTTATTTTCTATTTTTCAAATTAAAACCCCCAATTTGTATAATGAATATCAATTTAAAATTTTTACTATTGACAATATTTTCTCATATTCCCTATCGGATCAAGCCAGACTCAAAGTTGGGTAAATATATTGCAAATAACCGTTTATATTTCTTTTGGGAATTATATTTTGGACGTTAGAAAAAAATCACGTTGTTGTCAGGGAATATGATTTAAATATTGTCTTTAGTATTTATTTTTAGTTGTGGTCCATAACTTTATTTTTGTTATTATTTTTATTTATTTTTTGTTTTTCTTTGTTCTTATTAATATGACGCCCTCTGTTGAAGAAATATTGAATGATTGGGGTATTGGGATAAGCGGAATTGTAGATAAATTTTTGAATTGCAATACGTACTTCTTGAAAATATTAGAAAATTTAGACTCAGACAACTATGTGCTTTTGTCAGATGATCATCAGTTTGGCTTAGATATCCAAATTTTGAGTGTTGAGTGTAAATGTTGCTATGTTTGACGCTCAACAAGGTAGTTATGAATTGTGTGGGTACGAAAAAATGCTTATAGTCCAATTTGAAAAGCTAAAATTTGAGGGTCAATTACTTGATCATACTATTATTGATGTTGTCACTGTTGAGAAAAATACACGAGAGTTATGTGAAGAAGTAGATAATACTATTTTAAAAACTCTAGTGTGTGTAAACATGAGGATGTAAATAATAATATAATTCATGAATTGGGACGTAATGGACCTCATTCCAATCATTTTTCTACATAATGTTTAGATGATGAGATGTTAATCAAATCATTTGAGCATATGGAAAAATTTAAGGAAGAAGACAATTATGTTTATATTCTTGAATTTATTGGTCACAAATCAAAAAATTACATTCCTGATTTAAAGGCCAAAAAGTACGACATACGATATCTATTGATTGTTTCCATTATTTTTCTACCACCACATTTTAAGCATACTAGAAAATTGTAAAAGAAATTAGGGATACAATTCATAAGTTCAAGGTGGAAGAAAAAGCGGAAGGCCTCCAACTAGTAGTATAACAGACGTTTTTATATAGTTTTTTTGTGTCAATTTTATTTTTACAGATTTAGGGAAAGTCTGAGTATCCAAATTTGAAGCTAAGGAACACATTTTTTGAGCTTAAGTCTAGGGTGCACCCGACCCTTGATAATTATTGAAGAAAGATGTTACTAGCTAGACCCAAAAGAGTCTCAGGGAATATTTTTTATCCTTCTGCTCCATCTCTTTTCAACAAAATTGCTTTGGAGATAGAGAATGATTTTAAGTGTGGGGTGGAATATCTTCCAATATTTTTAAGGGTGATATACGCTATAGGATTTTTTTTAATTATTTATTTCTAATTTTAAAAAGAATTGAAAAAATTCTAAAAATACATAAAGAATTTTCTTTTTTTTTTTAAGATCAAAGTATTTTTTTTTATATTTTTATTAGAACATATTTTACCCACCCCTTCATTTTTCGTTCTGGTTCTTTTCCGAGCTTGAGCCCATTGAACTGGATATATTTTTTTAGAAAAATTAGGTTCTATTTTGAGTATTTTATTTTATTTTTGGAGAGAAAGGAAAAGACTTTCTTAACTTGGCTGATACAAAACTATTTAGGCATAATTTTGATTAGTATTTTTCTGTGAGTCCTTGAGTATAAAATAAAAATACACTTTTTGACACATTGACTCATAGTTGTGACTGTATATATAACTTATTTTTATTTTATAAGTTTGTTATGATCCTATCTATCATAAAAAGTAGAATTGATCCATCTTGATTAACACTTGTGCCATGTATGGTGAGGTTTATTTGCATATATTCCATATTTTGCATCTTAAGACTAGAACTTGCCAAACATGTTATCGAAGAAAAATAAAAAGTATTGTTTTGTTTAGAAAATGATAATGGGGTTTCATTGTTTGTCTTGTAAAATTTAGCTTTTTCGAATATTAAATCACTAGTAACCTTTTTAAACCTAAAATAGACCATTTCATTGTATTATCCAAATTCACTTTCCCACTATTTTGGTAATTCCCACTATGGCCTTGCTTCATCATAGGATATTTTACTTCTCAACTCATTTAAATCGCTAAATTGGGGGCGGCTATTGTAAAGAAATACAAAAATAATGGGATATAAAAAATCTTGATTGAAGTATTCTTGATATGATGAGAGTTACATGTGAATATAATTGAACAGAGGGCAAACAAAAAGAAAGTGAAAAAAATATGGGTGATGAATTTCAAACCAAAAGAAAATAAACAAGAGGTGTGCAAAGTATCTAAGGAAGGTTAAATCACTATAATAAAATTTCTTACTTGTTCCCTAGCCAATATTACAACCCATTAATATCCTATTTGATTCTATTCAAGCATACTTAATTAGTGGAGATGTACATAATGGACACGCCTATGTTTCTTTGGGCATACATGTGAATTTCTTTTGTGAGTGTGAGAGTTTTTCTCTGATGCTATGTCCTTAATATAGGTTCAATTGTTTAAATTCAGTGTATGGACTATTTCATCTTGTGAGGGCACTTGTTTTATGATAGATAAGTGATTTTGTTAATTTTTTGTGATGGAATAGGTGAGATGAGTTAAAGTCCGTCTTTGAAGCTAGAATGTTAGGGGTTTATTTTTGTTGAATATCTTGCATAATGATCAAAAAGTATAATTAATGTTGCAATTTGTTTCGTTGCTTAAATTATTTGTATCAACCAAAGTGGAAGCATTCCTAGGTTATTTGTTTGGAGATGAGCTTTAATGTTTGCTCGAGGACAAGCAAAAGTTTAAGTTTAGGGTGTTGATGTGAGTCTAAAAATTAATGTATTTAATCATTTTTTACCCCATAATTGATCTTTTATTTATCCTTTATGAGCATAAATTTATGCATTGTGCTAAAATGCGTATTTTATTTGTAGGACTAAATTGGCATAAGATGAACAAATTTGGAGCTAAAATGAATTAAAACGGGAAGGTTGCAGAAGAAATATCAAACAGACAGCTAAATGGATTAAAATGAATATTATATTTATATTTATACATGAGAAGAAAGTTGACAACCATATACACCTCATTTGCAATGTGACAACTACTGATAAGTAGCAAACAATGAGAGGCAGCCATTGTTCATGAAGAAACAGAAACCCAATTTCCTTTTGGTTTTGGATTTCTCAAATTATTCTGGACTTGGTTGTTTTTCAATATCTATAAATAGTTCACAAAAATAATTCTTCCACAACTAACCCAACTTACCCAATCTAAATTTTAGAATCTTATAGCTTGGAATTTTTGAAGAGCCATCATGGAGATAGAAGAATTTTGATTTATGCTTTTCTTCTTATTTTATTATTTATTTGTATTCTTGATTTTTAGAATATTATTTAGCTATTGTTCTTGAAATATTTATGATTAATACAAGTAAGTTTATTTTTATAAATTTTAATTGTGTTTTTTCAATAATAATGAGTAGCTAAATTTAATAATAAAAACATGATAGATTAGCGAAGTAAGTTAATGTGAAAAGTGATTCTTGAGTAAATTTTATGCATGTATTAATAAGCTCTTTTCGTTTTGCATGTTTTCTAGTGGTGGCCAACATTAGAACCCACCTAGTATTATTGACTTGACCAAGGTAGTAATGAATAGGAAAAGAGATTAATTAACAGGATTTCAATTGATGTGTTCTCATCTAATCAACCGAACTGGACCAGGGAGAAGTTGTACTAGGACAATAGGTAAGAGTTAGTAATATCAGACTGCGGCGGATAGACTAAATCAGGTAGTGAAATTCACCTCTCGCCTAGGCCAAAGGGTTTGGTGAACTTAACTTACCATTTTACATGCTAAATATTGAAATAGATCATTAACACATTATTCTTGCTAAGTTATAAAATCATGGAAACACATTCCTAGTTACTTTTATTTTTCTTGACGCAAATAAATATTAAATTGCAAGCTATTATTAACATTATTATTGTTACTTTCTATTTTTCAAATTAAACCCCCAATTTGTATAACGACTATAAAGTTAAAATTTTTATTATTGAACAATATTTTTCCATATTCGTTGTGGGATCAACCTCAACTCAAAGTTGGGTAAATGTGTTGTAAACAACCATTTTTTTATTTCCTTTGAGAAGTATATTTTGGACGTTACCAACGCTATTGGGCAATTTTGCCACTTTTGGGCCTTTTTGTAGTATTTTAATCTACATCTATAAATAGGTAGACTTTTTTTTATTGAAGAATATGATCTCTTTTGAGAGACTTCAAAGATTGGTGAAGCTTCTGTTGAAACTTGTGTAGAAATGGAGGTTGCTTGGAGATTGATTTTCCTTGAGGTCTTTGTAACAGATTTGGTGCTTGTAAGAGATTTGGTGCTAGATTTGAATTAATCAATTGATGTCTTTAGGTTTGATATACCTTTTGGTTACTTTTGGTTTCCTTTCTCATGTCAATTTATCTATCTTGATTAGGTACTTGTTTAGGAATATTACTGGGTTGTTTTAGAATTTAATATATCCTTTAATTGCTAGTTGTTCCTTCTCTCATGTGTTTTCTTCTATCTTTAATTTCATGTACTTGATTTCATGTTTTATATTGCATCAATTTCGATGAGTCTGAGACATATTCTGAAATGTAAATGGTAGGAATTAGGAATAAACATTAGGGGATTTAGCTCTATTGCATGACATAGACAATGAATAAGTGAGTTATTTCATAAATGCATCATATCCTCCGATTCATAGTTATGGTGCGCTTCACAACTATGCACAACACTCTACTCGATGTGGTGTGTTTGATTTCTGAGGACTATTTACAAACCTAGTGCTTTGATACCAAACTTGTCATCACCCAAGCCTAGGAACATGGTGCAATACGATGAATGGGGATCCCAACGGTACCCCAAGCAAGCTTCATAGCATTCTGAAGCACATCCGTCATTACGGAAATATAAATCAAGAATCAAGTAATTAGACTAGGGGACATTGGGGATTCAAATTCAAGCTAATAGGATATAAAGGAGAAAGAAATTTTGACCATCGAATAACAATAAAGTCTATAGGGATGTTTAATAAGACTTAAGCTATGTAGAAGTAGGGACTTAGGAAGAGTCAAGGGATATAAGGAACATAGAATAAAGAAAATCTGCATAAATACATAAGTGTCATAAGAGTCAAGCACTTCATGTTATCTAACAACACCTCTAAATAATAGTGGAATGGAGGCCAAGACACCTTCGAGGCTAACCCTCAAATAGACAACAAAATCAAATGACTCTTAACGTAAACATGATAGAAAATGGTTGTTGTCCTCATATTGGGAGGACTTAGGAATAGAAAATCTTCGAGCAAATATACTAGCCGTGAGGAGGAGGATCAACGGGAGATTCGATCATTACATGGTTAGATCATCTTGTCAAAAATCATGCTTTGTACTTATAATGTACTAAGTATGTAGAGTGCAATGAGTATAATCCATAAATACATAAGATGCATAATCATATACAATGGATGTAAGCTCAATGTGACATGAATGATCAATATCTTTGTCAAAATATGCTTGCAAGATAGTAAAAATCTCATAACATAGCACATATATATGTTGGAATAGACCATAACCGTCATGTAAGACCATACAAACTACTACATGGAATCTTGATGTTTTCTCCACACTGAAAAAAGAGTGGTTTACTTTGCCAAGGTAAACCATACCCTCACCTTATGGCCAATCCTTTTCACCAGGTGTTACCAAATATCCTCACCATTTGGCATTGCCTTTTAGGTAGGCATTACAAGATGTCTATACATTACATGATTGCATTTTTGGTAGGTATTAGAAGATGTCCTTACCTTACGGCATTGTCGTTCGATAAGTATTACAAGATGTCCTTACCTTGTGGCTTTGCCTTTAAATAGGTATTACAAGATATCCTTACCTTATGAAATCGCCTTTTAAGTTGGTATTACAAGATATTTTGTGGTGACACATAGTTAATGGGCGATGTGATGAAATACAACACTATGAAAATAAGATAACATGCGGAATAAAAAGACAAGAAATAAAGAAAGATAAATTGACATAAGAAAAGAGGTCAAAGGCAACTTTAAGGTATATTAAACTTAAAGATCTCAACTAATTAATCTAAATCAATCTAAAGATCTCAACTGATCAATCTAAATCAATCACCAAATCTCTTACAAAGACCTCAAGGAAATTGAATCTCCAAGCAACATCTATTTTTAAACAAGGTTCAGCCATAGCTTTTAACAAGCTCTCAAACTTATACAAGGAGTATTGTTCATCAATATTAAAAATAGTCTACCTCCAAATGAGAAACTATGAGCTATTTAAAGTGTTATGTAAATTCATTACAAAAATGGCCATAAGTTGTTTAAATGACCAAAAGGCGGTCAAAGTGACCATTGTGTTCTTTATTTGGTGGATCACCAAATTGGCATCTTATCGCCTATGTTGATAACTTCTAAAACATGGACTTTTTGTAACATTCTGCTGTCTCCTTTGCCATTGCCGAATGGATTTGGTGCATCTCTGATTTTCTGCCCCATTGTTGAACATGACAGATTCTCGCTTGCTTCACCTTCACCTCCACAAGCCATCTTCAAGGCATAGAATCATTCCTTTCTCTTCAATAAAAGCTCAAGGATCTTTAACTGTATGAATAGACCTTTCACCCTATGAAGTTCACGAGCTTGACTCTTATTAAATGGCCTTGGCGGGATCCGACATACATCACAATAGGAAATCTACCAAGGTCCTCTCGGTGGTAAGTCAACATCCCACGAAATAACTAAATCTTAGTCATTGTCATAATATGCATTGACTTGTAATGTCATAATATCATCATAAGATTAACTCATCAAAATCATATAATTGATGTGCTACAAAAATATAGCACATTTGATTCCTAAAACTTGGGATTTTGTGTACTCTAATTGTGACTTTTGTCATTTTTATGTATTTTTGTGTTTTTTCTTGCAAGAAAATAAGTTTAGCATGATTATGGGAAAGTTGCAGACTTTTTCTGGTTTTTGAGGACATTACGAGAACCTTTACGAGTCGTAGAGCCTTCTACGAGTCGTAAAGGTAGTTTCGTGTAGATTTCTAGTATTGGATGAAAGTCTAAAGTTTAGCAATACGAGATCCCTATATGAGTCATAGATCATTCTATGAATTGTATAGAGGGGATTCATGAAGATTTCCAGAGATGGACCAGAAGATGCGTGTGAAGTTTACGAGAAGGCAATACGAGTCATAGATCAGACTATGATTCGTAAAGTGGATCCATAATAGTGAAGTTCAAGATTCAAGAAGTTGAATGTGAAAGCTTGATTACGACTCCTAAACCGAGTTAAGACTCATAACTGTGAGCTGTAGAAGACACCTGAAACACCCCAAAAAGTATCCGAAAATATGCCTCGAAAATGCATATAATCGTAATTTTCATATATCTCAAAATCTATGCCTGATATCAAAAGTCTGACTTCATATTCTAGATCAGGGGAAAAATGGAGTGGGAAATGGGTCTAACCCTGATTTTAAAGCAATTGTATCAAAATTTGAATTTCCAAAAATGATGATTTTCAGGGTCGATCCACGCCCCTGGCGCGATGCGGCCAGGTGTAGACCTAATCATTCTTTTGCCTGTTTTTGCTTGTTCGGTCCAACGCCTTTGGGTCGTAGGCCTATGCCTCCCTATGAGTAAAAACACCTATACATAGTCATTTTTCAACCCCATATCATTCAAGACATTCTCCAAAACCCTCTCAAACACTTAGCCAAATATTTCAGTCACAATCAAGTGTCCTATACTAATTCTGAATCTTAAGGAATTCATTCAATCTTCAAGTTCTCATCTCAATATTCATCAAGGAATTCCCCAAAGTTTAGGTATGCAGGTTTCAACTATTGGATCCTTCCACTCATGGTGCCCAATCTTCTATTTTATGTAAATTACATGTTTTCAAGGGTTGAAGAGGTGCTCGATGTCATCATCGGTATGTTAAAAATCTTTCCTTTTATGTGTATGCATTGATTGATTCGAGTGCTAGTCTTTATTTTGTTCCCCCTTTGTTGCCAAAAAGTTCCATGTTGAGTTCGAATTATTGCATGAGTCATATGAGGTATCTACTCCTATTGGTGCATCTATTGTTTCTAGGAAGGTCTATCGAATTGTTGTATTTGCATCTTGCATAAAATATTTCCTTGTTATCTTTTTGAGTTGGATATGGTTGATTTTGATGTCATACTTGGGATGGATTGGTTGCGTGCATACTATAACTCTATTGATTGTAGAACATGTAGAGTGAAGTTCCAATTCCCAAATGATCATATCCTTGACTGGGAGAGTCATGATGTGGTGGTCAAGGGTAGGTTTATCTCCTGCATTAAAGCCTACAAGTTGATCTCTAAGGGTGTCTTTAATCATCTTGTTAAGATTAGGGATGTGGAGTCCAATGTCCTCCCCATAGAGTCAAATCCGGTTGTAAATGAGTGTCTTGATGTTCTTCCAAATGACCTTTCTGGTGTTTCTCCTGAAAGGGAAAAGACTTTGGTATAGACCTCCTCTTTGATACTCAACCCATTTCTATTCCCCCTTGCCATATGGCCTCGATGGAGATGAAGGAGTTGAAGGAACAGTTGAGAGACTTGTTGGAGAAGGATTTTACTATGCCTAGTCAATCCTCTTGGGGTGCACTAGTATTGTTTGTGAAGAAGAAAGATGAGTCTCATAGAATGTGTATTAGCTACCAACAACTCTATAGGGTCACCATCAAGAATACGTATCCTCTTCTAAGAATCGATCATTTAGTTGACCAACTGCAAGGGATAGCCATTTCTCCAAGACTGATCTTCAGTCCGGGTATCATCAAGTAAAGCTGAGGGAGTGTGACATTCCCAAGAAAGCCTTCCAAACTATGTATGGGCATTATGAATTTGTTGATGTCGTTTGGGTTGACCAATGCACCGGCTATCTCCATAGATCTAATGAATAGGGTCTTTAAATCCTACCTTAATTCATTTGTTATGGCACTCATTGATTATATTTTTATCTATTCACATGGCGAGGAGGAGCATAAGGCTCATTTGAGTGTTGTGTGGCAAAGATAGAGGGAAGAGAAGCTATATGCTAAGTATTGGAAGTGTGAATTTTTGTTGAGGGAAGTTGCCTTCCTAGGACATGTGGTGTCGGGGATGATATTAAGAAAGATTCGAAGATGACCGATGTGATTAGAAATTCGCCTAGACCATTGATCATGTTAGATATTAGGAGCTTCTTGGGCTTAGTGGGTTACTACCGGAGATTTGTGAATGGTTTTCTTCTATTACTTCTCATATGACAAAATTGACTCAAAGAAGGCTAAGTTTGCATGGACCAACGAGTGTGAAAGGAGCTTCCAAACCTTGAAACATAAGCTTGTGTCCGCTCCTATATTGTCACTACCAGATGGGCTAGAGGGGTTTGTTGTGTATTGTGATGCTTCTAGAGTTGGTTTGGGTTGTGTTCTAATGCAAAATGTTAAGGTGATAGCTTATGGTTCTAGACAACTCAAAGTGCATGAAAAGAATTATCCTACTCATGATCTTGAACTGGCTGTCATGGTGTTTGCGTTGAAATTTTAGCATCATTATTTATATGGGGTGCATGTTGATGTGTCCACCGATCAAAAAGAGTCTCCAATATGTCTTCATTCAAAAAGATCTCAACTTGAGGCATAGAAAGTAGTTAAAACTTCTAAAGGGCTATGATATAAGTGTGCATTATCATCCTGCAAGGCTAATATGGTGAGGATGCCTTGAGTAGCGTGTCTATGGGTAGTTTAGCTTATGTTGATAGTGGTGATAAAGAGGTGTCTAGGGAGGTCCATCAGTTGGCTAGATTGGGGGTTAGGTTTGAAGAGGATGGCAATGGTGGTATTGTTGTTGTTGATGGTTCTAAGTCCTCGTTGGTTGATGAGGTGATAGCAAAGCAAAATCTTAATTCCTCTTTGTTAGAATTGAAGGCCTTGGTAAAAGAGGGCAAGGTGGAGGGTTTCTCCCAAGGGGGCGATGGTGCCATTAAGTACCAAGGTAGGTTGTGTGTGGCTTGTATTGATGGTTTGAGGGAGAAAATCCTTGATGAGGCCCATAATTCTTCTTATTGTATACACCCTGATTCTACCACAATGTATAGAGATTTGAGGGATGTGTGTTGGTGGGGAGGCATGAAGAGGGACATTACTAAGTTTGTTTCCGATTGTCATAGTTGTCAACAAGTCAAAGCCGAACATCAAGGGCAGGTGGCCTAACCCAAGACATAGAGATTCCTACATGGAAGTGAGAGGTGACTAAAATGGATTCTTTGGTTGGTTTATCCAAGACTAGAAAGTGCTTTGATTCCATTTGGGTTGGGGTTGATAGGATGACAAAATGGGCTCACTTTATATTGAATAAGACCACATATGGGGTTGAAGATTATGCTAGGTTACACATTCATGACTTGGTAAGGTTGTATGAGGTTTGTTTGTCCATCATATCATATCATGGTGCTCAATTTACTCATACTTTTGGAGGTACTTTCAAAGGGGTCTTGGTACAAGAGTTATGCTTAATATAACCTTTCACACTCAACGGATCGCCAAGACGAAAGAACTATCCAAACACTAGAGGATAATCTTAGGACTTGTGTATTGGAGCTTAAGGGTAGTTCGGATGATCATCATCCATTGATTGAGTTTTCCTATAACAATAGTGAAGCAACCCCAAAAACTTTTCGAAAATGTGCCTTGGAAGTGCCCGGAATCGTAATATCCATATATTTCAAAATTTATGCATTATTTCGAAAATCCAACTTACTACTCTTGTTCAAGGGACAAAATTGAGTGGGAAATGGGTCTAACTCATATTTTAGAGCAACTGTAGCAAAATCCGAATTTTAAAAGTGGCAAATTCATGAAGCATTTTCGCGTTTCTGGCGTGATGCGCCAGTGTATATTTTTGGTCAATGTTATTTAATCTCAGTCCAAGACTTTTAAGTCTTGGGCCTAAGTCTTGCCATACATGAAAATACCTATACTTAGACATATTTCATCTTCATATCATTCAAGACATGCCCAGATACTTTCTCAAACACTTAGACTAATGTTTCATCCGAATTCTAATATCCCAAACAAATTTCAGATCTCAAGAAATTTATTCAAGCTTCAATCTCTCATTCAAATCTAAGTCAAGTTATTCTTGTCATTGAAGATCATCGTAGGTTCCCTACATCAAGCCAAGTGATGATATTCACGCTCCAATAACAAAGCGGTCACGATCAGTAATTAACCTAACCGAGGTTAGGGTCAAATCCACAGGGAATACAGTGCTTGACCATAAGACTTCACTACTAATCATTTCTAGTATTTATGACTACAATCTCTAAATAGTGGGGGGGAGGGTTTGACATTCAAAAAAAAAAAAACTAAAACAAACACTAACTATAATGCAAGGAAACCCTCTATTTTGGGAACAACTTGGGTATTGTGTTCCCCATGGTTCATCGGCTTGATTACCCTAAATACATAACTATAATTGGTGATTCCCATGCAAGATGGTAGCTTAGGTTCTTCCAGCCCTTTTGTGAAGGTGAAGGTCGAATTTCACCATGGCGCTTGGTTGGCCAACATGGTGTGCCAACTAACTGTTATGAATAGTCCCAGTCAACCTCCTCGTGGTCAGGTTTGGTTGATTAGATGAGAACACATCAATCGGATTCTATCATCTACTTCTCTTTTCCTATTTGTCACTACCTTGGTCGAGATCGTGATAGTAGGAAGGGTTTGGTGTTGGCCACCACTAAACAACAATGAAAATTCAGCGAAATAGATGATACCTGCAAAATCCCAATCATTGAAATGCAAGAAAACTAGGTTATTTCAAGTCAACTACCCATGGTTACCACAACCCCAAGTTGTGGGTGCTTAACTACTCATGGCTAAAGCAAAACATACAAAAATCATGTAATAAACATATTTGAGAGTTTCACCAATAACAATGAAGGAGATAGGCACCATAAGTTGCAAACCCACAAGCTTGATTGATCAACAATGTGTACAAAGCACGATTTGCAATCCCCAATAATGGTTTTCCAAAAGAGAACAATAAACTACTCTAAAAACCTAAGAAAAGCTTATAAATGTAATGGTAAAATGTCTACTAGTCGAACTTCTCTAAAAAAGCTAACTTAAGCTATATATAGTATTTAAAAAAAAAACCCTAGAATTTACATAGAAAAGATAACTGGCAACTGATAAAATCCGCAGTTACGACTCGTAAGATGACCTACGAGTCGTAGTCGGGGTCTCGTATCAATTTTTTTACATCTTGGACTAAACTGGTATGACCCATTAGTACGATTCATTGCTTGGTCTACGACTCTTATGTTTGTCTCGTAGGCTTGGTCTTTAGTTTATGGTCTAATATTTTGTCTCTCTGATTCTTGCTATGGGTCCATGTGTACGAGTCGTAGTGTGTCTTACGACTCGTAAGCTGCGCTCATAGGGGTGACCTTCACTTGGCAAATTTCTAATTTTTAGTCTCTGATTCTTTCTATGACACAACCTATGACTCGTAGAGTGAGCTACGAGTCGTAGGTGGGCTCATATGGCCTATGCTTTAGCAAAATCTGCAAGTTTACTTCAAAATCATGCCAAACAGAATTTTCTTCAAGATTAACTCAAAAACACATCAAAACACTACAAAGTCGCTTTAAGAACTCACAAAATCCATTGTTTCATGCACCAAATGTGTTGTATTTTGACAATGCATCTACACCCTCAAGTTAGAATTGTTGCTTGTCCTCAAGTGATGACTCAATCTATTGAGACAAAGAAAAATACATAGCAACTAAACTAATGGCATATATATCAACTCCTTTGATTCTAGTACCCAACCGCTATTTTCAAGATTGCAAAGTCATTAAGCAAACAATAACATAATAGATACCTGGCAATCCATCTATCACAAGCTAAGGATCATCACCGGTCCATAATCGCTAGTAAAGCCATATGCTACTCATGTAGTGCAAATGCCCTAACTAGAAAAAAAAGACCCTCACATTCACTCAAAAGCATTTAGATTTGGGGGACTTAGGAAGCATGCTCACTCTCACAATTGAAATTCAAGCATACTACCTAACACCATATGCTTGCATGTATGCTCATCTTCTGGCTTGGTGATAAAGTGGAGTTTGATTACTTTAGGACTTATAGGGTTGTAACATAGGTTCAGGGTGCTTTGGTATGGTATTTTTGGCAAATAGTGACTAATGCTATCCTTGAACCATGTTTACCAACACTTTTTGCTTTCATAATCCAACCTATTTTAATCAACCCACCCTTATTCTCCTGTTCTGAACTTTTCTCGAGTGTTTTGTTTCTCTTTTTCAGTTGTGCATTGATTTCAAACTCATTTTTGAACCTTTTTCTCAATTTAACGCATTTTTCTTCTTTTTCTTCACTTGGTTCATTCTTTTTTTCTTTCTTGATTTCCCAACTAACCACCTTATCATCATTACTTGACCATAATAAGGGCCACCCTTAACTTAGGCTTTTAGCCTGAGATGAAGTTCACAATATCTATGCCTCAAACAAGGGCCACCAACTGCAGTTGCCCTCAACTTAGGCCTTTGGCCTCAATCAAGGTTCATTTGTTTAAGGATAGACCAGGACCAATATCAAGGTGTTTCATCAAGTAAGGTTAAGTCAGCAGAGTGTCAAGAAAGAATGTATGCATGAGAAGCTCAAAAATTTGGGACAAGGGTTTCACTAACTTATTTGGTGGGTCATTTAGGCTAAAAGTGGTTTCACTCGAAGAACAAGGGCCTAAGATCATTTCCATCTCCACTACATCACCTAAACAAATCTTAGAGTAACAAGGCAAGTTCTGAGTCTATACAGGATGCATGAATGCAGCAAAATACACTCACAACACACATGATATTTGCATCTACAATCAAGTATAGACTAAGAGGTTATGCTTTCAGTCTCATATTACCTTAACAATATCAGAACAAATATTGCCATATACTCAAAAATGTATGAATACATCAATAATCACAACCTCAAAAAATTTTAGGGTACCCAATTTTTCATCAAAAGTTTAAAGAACAATTAAGAATTATACATATGCCAACATATAACAGTACTATGCATTTAAAAATTATCTATACTACCTAAACATGCCGGTTCAACAGAAAATTAAACATCCACAAGGAAAAAGAAACACAGAAAGAAAACCTTGGGATCAAAAATAGGGGGAGTTATGGACTTGAGGCTACTCAGACTTCACCTTAATCCATAACTTCCACCACCCCACCAAAAGATGATACTTTGTCCTCAAAGTAGAAACAAAAACAAAAATAAAACACGATAATATAGAAATATATACATGCATCCATTAAAAACCAAAGATACACATCCAAAGTAGATGCAAAAAGAACATCCAACATAAACATATTTAAACACAACCAAAACCAACATAATCAAAAGATTTTCTAAAAAGAAAACAAAGTATGAAAAATCATGACAAAATGAGCATTGGGGTCAAAAGAAGTCAAACATCATCGTGCATCAAGCACTGGTCTCTGAATGGTTTGTGGGATCCTAGGGTTCTCTCTCCTCTTCTGCTGCTTGGACTATAGCTACTCTTGAGGTGCGCTTTCCCAGTGGGGTGTGTTGTAATGTGCTCTGTCTCTCTAAATAGCCACCAACAATAGCGACTCCTGCACCACCTTCTCAAGTATGTGCTCCTCCTCCTCAGGTCTCAGCCTCTACAAACATCTATAATATGTCAGACTTGGACATGGCCAACTCCTCAGTAACCGTGCTCACATTGACAGGCCTAGCTCCCTCAAGCCTCTTCTGAACCCTGGCCTCCAATGCAGTGATCCGGGCATCCACCGTTCGGATTTTCTCATCAACCAAATAACGACCATATGATCCTCTCTTTGGAGTCCCGAATAGTCTAATCAATAAATATATGGACCTGCACTGATAGCTCACATAGCCGGCCCTCAACTACAGTCACCCTACACAATAAAGCCTGAAATGCAACAATATAGAAAAGAGGGTCAACCTGTAAAGAAGGTTTTGCTGGTGCTGGAGTGCTGGAGGATGATGTAGGCTCAATCTCAATTGTAGGTGTGGGCTCTGTAGTAGATAGAGTAGTACCGGTAGTAGCTGGAGGTGAACCTGGAATCTTAGGCTCTACCGGGAATGGCTCTGGGATAGCTGGAGGAGCTGCTCATGGTAAGGCCATCGGGTGCTCATCACTCTTTACTAGTTTGGGATCCATAGTGCGTGTGGCCTCCACGTGAGGGTCTCGGTGAGGGTCAATAGGAACACCTGCTGCACTACATAGTTGATAAATTAGAACTGTAAATGGCAGTGAGTTGCTCGTCTAAGTTGCAACCTCGTGAATCTACTTTAAAATGATCTGGTCCTAATCTATAGCATAGCCAGCTAGGATGCTGGCCAACAATATGGCTCTCTCAAGTGTGATCATATTATCCGTGAAAGTCAGCCTAATATTCTAACAAATAATAGACCACCAAACCTTGGCCCCAAATGAGAGGTGTGCTTTAGCTATAGGATCCGCGTGGTTTGTGACCCAAGTTTGCTCTACACCCTCTTCATAGATTTGACTAGCTATCCACCGTAGCAACTTTGTCTTGGCCCTGATATCCTTCCCTGTCACTATTGTCCTCATCTTCTCAATACGACTACTGTACTCCACAGTACTTGAGGAACTATATAAGTACGCAAAAACTGCACCAAGATATCAACTTTTATCCCTGGACTGTCACCATCCATAGCCTCAGCTGCTTAATTGGTCTTTTGTTCTTCGGCAACCCCGAGCAAAGTGTAGCAAGGTGCGCCAGATAGAACTCACAGACTACATAAGGGGCATATTTACCCAGCTGTTGTGTGGTCCACCGCAGTTCGTTCTCATCTAACCCAACATCCAACTCGGGCACTCTATCTAAGCCTAAGGCATTAAGCTGGGACTCCTCATGAAATTGGCAAAACGACTTTCCTTGGCCCTTAGGCTACAACCATTAGACATATATTTCCTTCATCCCTGGGATGCACCATCTGCGGTCGGATGGAGGTTGGGACTAGACCTCCTCTTGCTGAGAAGTGCTCTCTGACTCTTACTCTGAACCTAAGTGTGAGGGGGTCATCTGTGGCAAGTTGCTGTCTAACCTATCCCAGTGCCCTGTTGTTCCTCCTCTTCAGACTCCTACACCACCTCCTCTTGTATGTGCTCCTCCTCCTCAGGTCTCGGCCTCTATAAGGCGGCTCTGGATCAGCATGCTTAAGGGGCCTCTTCCCACGAGTGTCCGGATGGTCAGTGACCAATCAAATGCATCATTACCAACTGGTGCTACCTCTGGGGCTAGAACAAGGGCTACCAATATCTATAATATGTTGGAATTTAATATGGCCAACTCCTAAGTAACTGCGGTCATGTCGATAGGCCTAGCTCCCTCAAGCCTTTTTTGAACCCTGGCCTCCAATGCATCGACCCATGCATCCACTGCTCGGATTCTCTCATCAACCAAATCTCAACCATATGCCTTCATCCTCTACTTGGAGTCCCGAATAGTCTAATTAATTAATGGACAGACCCGTACTGGAAGCTCACGTAGCTTGCCCTCTGCTAGAGTCACCCTGCATAATAAATCCTGAAATGCAACGGCAGAGAAAAGAGGGTCAACCTGTAAAGAAGGTGTTGCTGGTGCTGGAGTGATGGAGGGTGGTGTAGACTCGATCTCGTTCGTAGGTGTGGGCTCTGTAGTAGACGGAGTAGTGCTCGTAGTAGCTGGAGGTGAACCTAGAATTTGAGGCTCTGCCGAGAATGGCTCTGGGATAGCAGGAGGAGCTACTCATGGTAAGGCTATCTGGTCCTCATCAGCTTTTACTAGGCTAGGATCCATAGTGCGTGTGGGCTGTACATGAGGGTCCCGGTGAGGGTTAATAAGAACACCTGCTGCATGGCATAATCGGTAAATCAGAACTAGAAATGGCAGTGAGGTGCTCGTCCGAGCTGCAGCCTTGTGAATCTACTTTGAAATAATCTGGGCCAAATCTATAGCATAGCCAGCTAGGATGCTGGCCAACAATATGGCTCTGTTAACTGTAATCACATTATCCATAAAAGTCGTCCTAATATGCCAACGGATAATAAACCACCAAAACTTGGCCCCAAATGAGAGGTGTGTTGTAACTATAGCATTCGCGTGGTTTGTGACCCATGTTGGCTCTACACCCTCTTCATAGATTTGACTGGCTATTTGCTGTAGCAACTCTATCCTGGCCCTGACGTCCTATCCAGTTGTTGTTGTCCTCACCTTCTCAATACGACTATTGTACTCCTCAGTAAATTGAGGAACTATATATGTATGCCCAAACTGCACCTAAATATCAACTTTTCTTCCCTGGACTGTCACCACCCATAGCCTCGGCTGTTTAATTGGTCTTTTGTTCTTTGGGAACCCACGATGAAGTGTAGTAAGATATGCCGGATAGGACTCACGGACCACGTAAGGGGCATATTTTCACATCTGATATGTGGTCTACCATAGTTCGTGCTCATCTAACCCAACATCCAACTTGTGCACTTTATCTAAGCCTAAGGCATTAAGTTGGGACTCCTCATGAAATTGGCGAACTGGCTTGCCTTGACCCTTAGGCTATAACCCATGGTCATATATTTCCTTCATCCCTGGGATGCACCATCTGCGGTCGGCTGGAGGTTGGGACTAGACCTCCTCTTGCTGAGAAGTGCTCTCTGATTCTTACTCTGAACCTGAGTGTGAGGGGTCATCTGTGGCAAGCTACTATCTAACCTATCCTAGTTGCCCTATTTTTCCTCTTTAGACTGGGAAGAACTACTCACTTCCATGGGCATCTGTACTGCAAGTGCCCGAGTCTAAGTTCTATTGGCCTCCGGGTCTAACCTTACTCTTTGGACTTCCACAGAGCCCTCGGATTACTCAGTTTCGGATGATTCATCCCGCAACCTCCGTTGGAGAGCTTGAATTGCTCGTTTCTCTTTTTCAGGCATTTTATCTGCAAACAACCCACAGAGCAACATGTAAGTTCAAGATGTTTGATCTACTGAAATACAAAGCAAAGAACAAGAAACAAAAACAACTAAAAAGTAACTATGCATTGATGCAACTGTAGGTTTGCAGGTACGAGTGTAGTTATGACTCGTAGTGTGAACTACGAGTCGTAAACTACCCTCATAGAACCAGTGTGCCTTAAAAAATGTTTTCTGAATCAAGATAAGAGACACAATTACGACTTGTAGTATGACCTACGAATCATAGTCTTGGTCTCATACCTATTCCCATTAACTTTTTCAAAACTTAGGAAAGTTTACGATACCTTCACTACGAGTCGTAGCAGGCACTACGATTCGTATGTGGGTCTCGTATGGGAATCATGAAGGAACTAAAGGTGTCTGATGCTTGCTACGAGGGGCCACTACAACTCATATAGGAACTTATGAGTCATATAAGTGCCTCGTAGCTAAGTGCAGATGTCACCTGTAGTGCCTGCACTTTCCCACACAAAGTACAAATCACGCACAAAGTTCAATTCAATCAGGCACATCAGAGCAAGACAAAGTTAAATGGCACATAATCAATTCCAGACTAGCATAGTTAATTTAAAATGACCATTATCCCCAAGAGTCGTAACAAGTTCCACATTTTGTCAAGCACCCGGAACACAAAATACTTTTAAAATTAACACTTGACAACTACAAATTACTCCAAAGGATGCAATTTCCACACATAGCAATTCAATCCAATCCTAAATGGTCAAGCATAGGTATCACGCCCACACTACCTAAAATTCAATTCCGACAACCATTCAGAACACAAGTGAGCAATAATTACACACCACATACAAAAAATCACAAATTTCATAGTCTAAACCACCCACTCAAAAATTTAAACAAGGTTTAATCCACAACTCAACTCTTTAAAAGACTGAAAAAACCCTAGGTTACAAGTCTAGTGCAATAATCAATGTATGACACGCTTAAACATGATCAAACAAGACTTATACTCATATAGGCAACAATGCTCATCACCAAAGATTGAGAAATTAAATCGAAGAGCTTGCCAATCTGATTGAGAAGTGAACCAAAGCAACCAAGAACGAAATTCACGTCAAAACAATAAATATTGATATCATCGCCGGAATCTTCACCGGGAGATAACGTGGGTAGCAGGGAATTTTGTTGGAGAAAGAGTTATGGAATGAAAATTGGGGTTTCCATATTCTTAGGGTGAAACAATTTGATATTTGGGGTCAAAAAAGGTTTTTGACCCCTTATATAATAAACCAGGTCAACTTTTAAATAGATTCAGATTGGGGCTACGAGACCCCAACTACGAGTCATAGGACATCCTACAACTCATAGATCCTGGTCTCGTATTAGCCTTAACACTTGGTAAAAATTAGGAATCACACCTTGGCACTACGAACCTCTCTTATGACTCATAGGGAACAATACAACTCGTAAGGTTGGCTTGTAGTGTATATGCCAACTTCTAATACTCTCTGTTTCCTTCTACAAAGTAGGAAATGAGTCCTAGTGGAGACTACGATTCATAGGCCTATTTGTAGAAGCTGCTCCAAGTCCTATTTTTCAGATCTTCAATTCTTCTAATTTTTACATGCAAACCAAGTCTTAAAGCACAATAATCCTAAGAAATATTACAATTGCATAATTGTCTTCTAATTTAAAACAAACAACTACTCTAGCACCCTATGTTTCAAACAAACAAATAATTATCAAAATGCATGGTTTGCCTCCCAAGAAGCACCTTATTTAACATCGTGGCTCGACTTTGTCATCTTTCATCATCAGCTGTCATCAAGGGTCCACACCTCATTCCTATACTCATCTGGGTGTTTTATGGATTGGAAAATATCGAACACAACTTCTTCATCATTAACGCTGAACCACATTTGACCTGAATCTATATCCACTAGGCTCTCCTAGTGGCCAGAAATGGTCTTCCCAAAATGATAGGCACATCAAAATCAATTTCACAGTCAAGGATCACAAAATCCACTGGGAAGATGAATTTATCAATTTTAATAAGCACATCCAAAAGGATTCCCTCCGGCTTTTTAATGATTGGATTTGTAATAAGCAACCTCATTTTTGTTGGGGTAGGAGTACAAAGGCCAAGCTTTTTGAATACAACAAAAGAAGTTAAATTGATGCTAGCTCCTAAGTCGTATAATGTTCTTGCAAACTCAACATAACTAATGGTACAAGAATTGGTGAATACACCGGGAACCACTCGCTTTGAGCAAGGCATTTAGTCATAATCGCACTATATTGTTGGAGTTCTTGCGAGAACTATTGGCTCAAAGTGCATTTCTTGGTGACTAAGTCCTTCATATATTTATCATACCTGGGCATTTTCTCCAAAGCTTCTAGAAGAGGGATGTTGATGGAGTGTTGGTTCAACATCGAGTGGAAGTGTTTGAATTTACCCTCCTCTTCCTTTCTATTAAGACTCTGAGTGAAAGAAAGACGAGGTTTGGGAATTGAATGCAATTTCTCATGCTCCCTTACCTCTTTTGTTGCATCTTAACAACCTTTGGATCTTCTCCCTCAATGGCAACTTCACCACCAAGACCTTTCTCATCGACTTCATACACAATCACCGGCATAACGGGATCTACCGTGCTTTAGCCACTTCTAGTCATCACCACTATACAATGCCCTTCATTTTTAGCATTTTGAACCATGTTGCCAGGTAGGGTCCCCTTTTAGCATTAGATCAATTGTGAAGAAACTTGTCCAAATTGTTGCTCAAGTTGCTTGATTGCCATCGAGTGAGACTCTATCTTTCGATAAATACTTGAGATTTTTGCTTTCATTCCCTTCAAAGTCTCATCTTGATGGTCTGCTCGCTTCAATAATTTTTTGAACATATCTTCGTTCTTTAAGCTGTTTGATCCGGCATCACGATTGTGTGGGCGCGTATAAGGACCATTCTTGTAGCCCTCTCTTCTCTCCCATTCTACATCTGGTACTCTCTCTCTCTCTCTCATAGTATCCACCCCAGTTGTCTCTATACATCTCATCAGGGTTGAAGTTCCGACCTTGATTCCCCGAACGTTGCCTCCAATAGTTCAAATTGGACCCTTGGGTGGTGATTTCTTACAAAACATGCATCCTCATCAAAGAATGGCTCATCATAGGTAGGAGCCTTCGGAGGTTGGTGAGTGACCGCATGTAAGCTTACTTTGTTTGGCTTCAAGACTAAGTCCATGCTTGTGCAAAATTGAATGAGTTGCTCGATGATCTCTTCGTTTACCTTTTCTTTCTCATTATTTCTATTAACCGCACAAAAAGATTTCATCACACCTTACTCTTATTGGACCTATGCTCTATTTGTTTCGACCACTTCTTCTATTCTTATGATTATTAATGAAAAGGTTTGTCCAGAAACATGCCTCCCATGATTTTATCAGCGCAAGCTTGACTATTTTAATCAAGTGTGTGGTAGAAAATTTAAACCAAGGCATCATCAACAATCTTGTGATCAGGAACCATCCTCAAGCATTTAGTAAATCTCTCCCATTTTGTGCTGATAGAATTACCCGATATTTGCTCAAAGTTGTTGATTTGGTTTTTGAGCTTCAACTTCTTGGACCTTGGGAAATATCTTTCAAGGAATACTTTCTTAAGTTCAGCCCAACTTATGGTAGTACCTGGAGGAAGCTAGGACAACGATACAGCTACATTGCACATCATTGATAGTGGAAACACTCTCAAACCCACAACATCAAGACAAAGGTTTTGTGTCCCCATGACACTTTTGCAAGCAAACACCACATTTTAAAGATGACGATGGGGATCCTCCGAAGGTAGCCTTGTGAATAATCCTCAGTCTTGGAACATTTGGAGCAATCCACTCGACATCATGAACTTAGTATCTACCGGTAAAGGAGGCAATGCTATAGTGCCAGTAACATCCATAGCCATAGGGTTCAATCGATATTGATTCCACCCATAAGCATTTTTACTGAAATACCTGAGTTGTGGCTTGTTACTCCTTTGTGGTGGATTCTCCTCTCTGTCCATATCCTCAATCATGTGCATAACCTCCACAACCTCAACATCCTCATTCACTTAAGCCATTCTTCTTGGTATTCGATGGATCTCCAAATTTAGTGGAGCTAAGGGATTGCCATGGCTCCTCATGTTGGGCAGACAACCTAGTATACCCTGCTAATAAACTCAAACAGCAAAAACAAAAATAGAAGTACAAGTGACTCTAGAAATTAACACTAGAACTAACTAATAGTGAAATCAAATAAAAACCTAGTTGTATTCCCTAGCAATGGTGCCATAATTTTTTGATGATGTTCATGCTCCAATAAGAAAACGGTCGCTATCAATAATAAACCTAACTGAGATTATGGTCGAATCCACAGGGAATACAAGCTTGACTAGGGGACTTCACTACTAACCATTCCTAGTATTTATGACTACAGTCTCTAAATGGGGGGGTTGTGATTTAATAAAAACAAACTTAAACAAATACTAGCCATAATGCTAGGAAACCCTCAATTTTGGGAACAAATTGGGAATTGTGATCCCCATGGTTCGTTGACTTGATTACCCTAGATACATAACTATAATTGGTGATTCTCATGTAGGACGGTAACTTAGGTTCTTCCATCCCTCTTGTGCAGGTGAAGGTAGAATTTCACCAGGGCGCTTGGTCAGCCACCATGTCATGTCAACTAATCGTTATCAACAGTCCCAGTCAAACTCCCCTTGTTCAGGTTTGCTTGATTAGATGAGAATACATCAATCGAATTTTGTCACCTACTTCCCTTTTCCTATTCGCCACTATCTTGTCCGGATCATGATAATAGGCAGGGTTTGGTGTTGGCCACCACCCCAATCAAAGAAATGCAAGAAAACTAGGTTATTTCAAGTCAACTAGCCATGGTTCCCACAACCCCAAGTTGTGAGTGCTTAGCTACTCATGGTTAAAGCAAAGCACACCAAAATGCATATAATAGACATGGTTAAGAGTTTCACTAATAACAATGAAGAAGATAGGCACCAAAAGTTTCAAACCCACAAGCTTGATTGATCAACAATGATTACAAGGCACAATTTGCAATCCCCAAAAAATGGTTTTCCAAGGGAGTCCAATAAGCTACTCTGAAAACCTAAGAAAAGCTTCAAAATGTAATGGTGAAATGTCTACTAGTTGCTACTATGATTTGAATGTCCATAAGTTTCCAGTTTAATAAGAGCATGATCATGTTGGGTTAATTTGATGTTGCCAAAATCATTTGTTGATCAATTCTTATTGTACTTGTTCAACCATTCCCTCAAATTAATTCTGACCAGATGGAATGATCTTGTTTTGGTGACTTAGGGATGGTAATACGAGTTCATGTTTGGATGAGTTAAGGAAGATTGTCTTGATTAGTATTCATTGCTATGTTCTTTGTTCATGGGGTAGAATAATTTCTTAGAAATGATGTTAAGGGATTGGGTCATATGTTTAAAAACCCACATTTTACATGTACTAATGTTCTGTGGAATAAATCATGATATGGATTGGTCAAATTAGTGTCAATTCTTGAAAGTGCTTGATTCTCGTGTTAACGAGCAATATGGGCGTCTAACGCTCAAGAGGGTCGTGTGTATATGTGTTTCATGTTAAATTGAGGATATCACAACCCTAAAGGAAGTATGAGAATTAAGGTGTTTGTATGGATTAATAATCTAGTAGGTGAGTCACCTACTTACTTTGCTTGAATTTGCTAGCTAAACGGAGACGAGGATCGACATCAAATTTGTCCAAGTCCAATTATGGATAAAATCAATTTTAAGGTTGTAATTTTAGCCTATGTTTTAGCATCATAAATGGACCTTATTTTCAGTCCAATAAGTGTGTAAAGAAAAGCCCAAGTATATCCCAAACCACTTGACTATTTTGGCCAAAAATGGATTAAGACGAAAGCTGGAAATTGGCAGCCAAAGTCCTTCAGATTTGATGCCCATTTAGGCCCCATTTTGGGTGACTAGCTGCTTCACAATTAGCAGTGCCGTTGTTAATGCCCCCATTTGCCTTTTGCCCTCTCGCTCTCTCTCTGTCCCTCTCTCTCTCTCTTTGATATCTGAGATTTGAGAAATGAAGACGACGAGTTGACCAGTAAGAACTCAACTCACGCAAAGTAGATCCAAATCTTCTCTTGGACCGGGTATATGTGTTTTTTTTTTTTTAATGTAATAAACCTTTTCTTTGGGCTTTCCTTCCAAAAATAATTATGTATCTCCATCTTTGAAAATAATTTGTTTGTACTGAGATTTAATTTTTTATTTCTTAAATTTTATTTTCAATTGAACACGATTATTTTATTTTATATGTTTTAATTTAACTCGATATGAAATTTTAGATATTCTATATAAAAGACTATAATTGTCTTTAACTAAAAAGTATGTATAAACTATAAAAAATATTATTTGAATTTTATAATCTTAAACATGTCATGTTATTATAAAAGAATATAATAAGGTTGAACAAAAAGTAGAATTAGAAGCAGTTTTTGAATATTAAAATATGTAAATTATGAAAAATAAATTAAAATAGAGGGAGTGTGTGATAATTCATGCACTTTTGCTTAGTAAATAATCCGACAAAATACATAAAAAAGAATAAAATAGAAATCGTGCTTCAAATTAATTATAGCTCGATTTGATAACAGTAAATTGAATATTTTTAAAAGATAGATATTTGAAACTGAAATTGTATGAAAATATACAGATATTGAAAAGGTTCGAAATGAAATTTATTTAGAAAAATACTTTGTGTGCAAAATTATTATTGACAGTGAATTATTCACATTTATATAATACTCCTAATACGTTAATAAGCACTAAATATATGAAATCAATAACAATATTTTGTGAACTGTCTAAATTTAATCTTTTTAAGATAGTTGTTTGGTGCTTATTAACGTAGCTATTTTGGCGTTTGATTATATTTCTTCTATTGTTTTAATATTAATTTTACAATATTACTCTTAATAAATCATTTTTTTATAGATAAGGCTTTCTATTTAAACTGAAAAAATAAAATTAAATAACAATTTTGGTATTTTTCAATGATTTATTTTGGTCAAAAAGGAAGTAATTTAAAAAAATATATTACTTGAAATGATTATAAAGTACTACAGGTTACGATAATTATCAATTTTAGAAATTTAGTTCTTGAAATTTTATCAGTATCATAGAAATTGGAATAGAGAAAGTAATATACATTATTTTGAATTTATGTAAACATACTATAGATTATAATAATTCATAATTTAAAATATAAAAAAATAAAATAAAATTTTAGTTGAGTCTCAAAATTTTATTATGCAACATAAGTTGGAACAAAATAAGTAATTTATTACTTAAAATTACTATCTCTTTTATATGTCACCTTTTGTGATTGCACTTGTATTAAAAAAAATGATTTTACTATTTTGCCCTTATATAATGTACATTAATTATTTTTTAATTCTTCAGTTGGTCAAATGTATCTTTTCAAAGCTCATTAACTGTCAAGGGTAAAATAGGAAGAATAATGTCATCGCACTTGCATTAAGAAAAAAATTATTTTACTATTTTGCCCTTATATAATGTACATTAATTATTTTTTAATTCTTCTAGTTGGTCAAATGTATCTTTTCAACGCTCATTAACTATCAAGGGTAAAATAGGAAGAATAATGTCATTTATGCATTAATTTTAGGAAATGACATATATTAAGGACTATCTATTTATAGTAAGGATGACATATAAAAGAGCCCGAAAAAAGTACTATACGTCGTAATAACTAACAACTTAAATTTTCTAAAAATATATAAAATTTTAGTAGTATTACATAAATTAAGATAAATAAAGAAAAATATATATTTTTTTAAAAAAAGTAGTAGTAAAAATGGCCATGCAGAAAGACAATAATTGACATAGATTTTTTAGGGGCGATGACAATGAAACTTTAACACTTTGGGTGTGCATATGAAGTAATAACAACGAACAAATAACATAAAAATTAAAAATAAATTATATAAGACAAATTTTATACGATGAATTTAATCGAAAAATCAGGTTGGATTTCTAGACCCCATTTGCAAATCAATAAAGATTTTTATGCTTAAACATGTACGATACTAGAGTGCGCCATAATTCGTGCCTATGTAGTTTCAAAGCACTAGTAATCTTTGACTAAACTCCAAGTATTTGTCTTTATTTCTGTGGATTATCCTGTGAATTATTATTCAATTCAATTATGTTACTAACTTACATTTTCGAACCATGACTAGGAACTAAATAATTACTGATTAATCTGACCACGCAACAACGTAAAAATCAAATTAATTAAAGAGCAAATAAAAAGTAGACAAATGACACCCTTTTCTCCTCTCATTTTCACATCATCATCGATCAGTTTTTCCTCCCTAAGTAAATTAAATCTACAAAAACACAGTTGACTACTATTAAATCAGATGAAGTTTTGATGAACTTTCGAACATAAAAGTAATATAAATAATTATATTTACGTCCTAAGTAATCTTTATCCTGTGGTCAATAAATTAATCGAAGTATGCATGATTGCACAAGGCCAGCTCAATTATGTTTGATTCTTGAAAGTAAAGTTATTTTTAATAGAAAGTACTTTTATTCTCAAAATAGAATTTTTTTTGTTACAAGTTTAAAAAATAAATACAAACAAAAACCAAGAAAAGCTTGAAGCCCTTTAAAATAAGAAGATCCTCCCGATGGCCTGAACGCGTCCATTACAGTCACATGTCAAGTCCCTCAGTAACAATACAAAAATCAAAAGAACAAGTAAAGGACATAAGTATTTTGCGTGAAAACTCCTTTTGCTCAAGGGAGGAAAAAACATGATCTGACTCACAGGATGCAAGATTCAATTGATATATATATCAAGGAGTAATAACGATTACAAACTCCTGAAATATCAAAGATTAACCTTTTAATCTCTTCCGCCTTACAATGATACTTGAGATCTTCAATCACTAAGCATCATGATCTGTTGCCTAATAAATTAATCTCCTCAAATTAGTTTAGATTTCAAAAAAATAGACACAGCTCTACTGCATCCACATATCAACAAACTCTAGTCGATACTCCTAGGCAACTCTACTGAAGAGAACACCAAAATAATGGGGAAGAATATCTAGTTCCCTTCTAGATTAGAACTAGATTTACAAGATAGGAATAAAGAAATACGACCAACAATAACACAAAATAGTGATGACAGTCTTGAGCTTCATTGTTGTTTCTTCGTCAGTATTTCTTGAGAATTTTTGCTTAATTATGTGATTGTGAAAATGATTAACAACAAAAAACTTAAATTGTGTCAATGTGAATGAGACATAATATAGGATAACCACGGTATGCTAGAACAACTCCATTGGCCAAGAGGCCTGTTAGGTTGTTACACTGATACATTTCGAGATCCCATACCATGGGTCCAGGTCTCTTACTAGATCACAATTTGTCTCGAGGTCCTATATTATGGGTCCAGATCCTATATCAAATCACAATTTATCAAATCGTCAAAAATTGCACCTTCATCTGAAATAGGTGTCGTTTGCCCATTAGCCCATCTATTAAAAAATAAATAAATACAAGATATATTTTAAGCTAAAATGATATGACTACTATAAAATGATATGAATGGAGTGGAGTATCATTATCCTAACCATCACTAGAATTAATCAAAATCTGAAATTTTGCAGAGTATAAAAATTGACATGTTTTCCACAAGTAAAGACGTGGCATGAGCTGGCTGCCACGTAAGGATAAATTTGCTGCTGATTGGGCCCATCAAAGGAGTTAGAAGCGTACATTTGTAAGGCAGGGAGTAAAACTATTAATTCAATGTTTGGTAGGAAAAATAAAAGGGTCCACAAACACAATGATATGAATAAGTTGAAGATTGTTTTAGGTGGAGAAGGGAACTACTTACTTTTATTTTGGATTTATGATATCATTTGTGAAAACAACATCCATATATTAGATCAACTTTTTAATGATTATTTAATCAAACAAGTTTATAAAGAAGCACACCAAAATATATATATACCTCGTCTGTTTCAATTTGTTTATCTTTTTTTAATTTCATACAGAGTTTAAGAAAATTAAAAAGATTAAATATTTTTTAATTTTGTTATCTCTAACATGTCACGTGAATATTGTTAAAAATAAAGAATTGCTAGAAACAAGAAAAAATATTCTTTTTAAAATTAACTAAAAAAGAAAGTGAGACACGAAATAATAAGTATATTTCATTTTAAAGCAAGCAATACAACGTAAAGTATATAAAGAAGTATTTTGGATTTATGATATCAGTTGTGAAAACTAAATCCAGATATTAGATCAACTTTTTAGTGATTATTAATCAAACAAGTTTATAAAGAAGAACACCTATATATACACTTTATTCGTTACCATTTGTTTGTTTTTTAAACTTGATACGAAATTTAAGAAAATTAAAGAAATTTTTTAATTTGTATTATCAGTCAAATGTATTTAAATATTTTTTTTAATTTTATTATCTTTAACATGTTAGGTGAATATAGTTAACAATAAAGAATCGCTAAAAAGAGAAAAAAAATTCTTTTTAGAACTAACTAAAGAAAAGTAAGACACGAAACGACACGTATTTTACTTTTTTAAAGCAAGCAATATAATGTGAAGTACTACCATGTAGAGCGTACACTTGGTGTCGATCATCCATTCATTTGTTTTCTATGAGATGGCTTACACACACCAATATTTTGTTCGTTTATTTTTTTTTTTTCTCACTCGATATTTGGTGTCTATATTGTACTTGATTATATTTGAATTTAGGTCGTGTAGGACTTTTTGTTTAGGAAAGGGGGGGGGGGCACTCCCTATCAAATATTTTTCCATTTTCAGGGCTTGAATGCAAGATCTCTGATTAAGAATGTAGCAGACACATTCTATATCACATCCTTTGCTGGTAACAATATTTTGTTATACCTTCTTTTACACACACTAATATTTAACTATAACAATTAAAACTATCGAAATAATTAACCATGTTTATTGAATTTTTTTTTTTTTACCATATCTCCTAATTGATGCTAATTTTTTTTTTAACCGAATTCTTCTTCTTTGTTTTACATTCTCTTGTGCTTGCACCTTGACCTCTCTCATTCCTAAGAACAAAACAAAAGGAAAAAAAATCAAAACTTTTTTTTCTTTTAAAATATTGTTTAAACTCAAATTATAATATATAATATTCTTGTCCGACTAATCATTTTGAACTAATAGAGCTGCGTGCAGAACATTATTCAATAATTATATTATTACTTATTCCCCTGATGGACAGTTGTCATGAATTTGATGGGATAGTCTTTCATCAGCTTTTAGGTTTTAGTACTACGTATGCACACACTTATTATATATTTAGATTAAAATTATAGATTTTAACTCAATAAATTTTACCTAAGAATTCTTTTTCTTCTTACATATTAGCCCTGCATGGAATTTCTTTTTTTTTTTTGGATAGAAATGATAGAACAGTGACGTTCGAAAATCATATTTTTTATGATAAAATCATCTTGTGGTGTTTGATTTGAAGAATAATTGTTATTTTTTATTAGAAGGAGTAGAGTGATTTCTCCCATTTCTAGGCTAAGTCATTTTCAACAATTATCTTAAAATTAACTTCATATTACTCTATCTGTTCCATTTTAATTGAATTTATAAGGTAATGCACATATATTACGAAAAATATGTAAAGACAAAATTTACATCATATTTTTCACTATTGCCCTTTGTAAAATCATAAATATATAGTGCAATTCATCTCCTAGAAAAAATAAAAAGTTCAATAAATAAAAGCGCAAATATGAAAAAAGTTTCAATATTCACTTTGAACTTTAAACAATTTAAATATTTTAAACATCAAAGAAAACCTAAAAATTTCAATTAATTTGAGACAGAAGGAGTAGTACTTATCTGGTTCAACGAGCACATTCACACATTATCATTAATCTTTGATTTTGTTCAAAATTTTTATCAAAAGACTCTCCAATTTATTGAGATTATTTTTATTGTTTTTTATATTCAACAACCAAACTGTCGTCCAAACATGGCGGCTGTCGTAAGAAACACATCCTACATACAAGAATCAAATTTTTAGTTGTTCATCCTGCATTCCGAGCCCGCATTAAAGCTTTAACTAAATTTTAAGTTGCTGAGACTCTTCACTTTCGATATTGCATCCGTTTTGACACGATATAAGTGTGAATGTGGAACCCATATCTAATTTGGTCAACTTGTTTTAGGTACTCTTACAAAATCGATAGGAAAAGAATGGACAATTTTAATGATTTCTGTAATCAATCCAAAAATTAAGGTGAAATTGAAGAAAATAAAATACTTTTTATATAAAAATTTCTTTTGGCACTCCTTTTTCGTTAATCTCTTTCCAGGATTTTTCTCAAGTTCTCCATATAATACCTCATAATTTTGGTTTTATCATTCTATTTTTAGATATTTTAATTATTTTTAAGCAGATCCCCACACTCGTAACCATACATGGATCCATATCCTTGAGTCATAAAAATTAGATCATTAGGAGCCAACTTCTAAATCCGCACCTGAGTCCGAGCAACTTGGACTAAATCTGTATCGCCCAACGCAGAGCCTATTCAGTAGAGGCATTGGATTTTATCCATACTCAAGGTTCAAACTTGAAACCTGTAGCTATGAAAGAAACAGTCTCACCCCTGGACCACAATCCTTATCGATACAATTAATTAAATTATCGAACCAGCTAGCTATATCAATCACAAGAAACTTGGATTGACTTGTGGAAGTATTGATTGGTGTATATATATATATATATATCATGTATATATTGAGAAAGTTGGGACCGGGATCTTAATGGAAAATTTTTATTTACGAAGGGTTTATATGTAACCATATATAGTTATCTCAATTATTATCAACCTTACATTAGAAAAATAGTAGTATCTAGATTAATCATGACTTACCAGTCCCTCTATATTTTTTCCCTATAAATTCCCTCTTCACTTGAACAAACTCTAATACTAACTCACTCCACCCAAACTCAAAATATGGCCATGTCTCAACCAAATTTAATACAAAACCCCATAAAACTTAGCAAATTCAAGAATAATAATAGGCCAATTCAACTAAAAAGAAATAAATTAGTATCTTTTTGGGCCTTTGTATTTTCACTTATTATGTATATTTCCATCTTTTATATGTTTAATCTCTCCCCATATACTCTTGTTAACACAACCAACTTTTGGTTCTTCATTTCCAACACCCTTATTCTCATCATTGCTGTTGATTTTAATTTTGGCTCTAGCTTCTCTTCTTCATCAAATGATCAAGAATATTACATGAAAATATATCAAGAAAAAAGTACTATTAATAGTACTTTATCATTTAATTATCCTCCGTACACTAAGGAGACAATTATTCCTCATGAAGAAGAAGAAAGCATAAAAGACGTACATGTTGTTGAAAACAACAAACAACAAGAAGACGAAGACGAAGATGATGAAGAAGAAGAAAGCATAAAAGACATACTTCTTGTTGAAAACAACAAACAAGTACAAGATGAAGATGAAGACGAAGAAGAAGTAATCAACATTATTGATCATAAAAATGAAATGAAGAACAAGAAGAGTGGCGAAACTAAATTCTATCGGAGTAACTCAGAATTAAAGGCAATAATACCTATGGAGAAAAATATGAAAAAGATTCAAAGGTCACAATCAGAGAGATATGATTTACAAGTAAGTGGAGATCATGAAGAAATTAATGATGAATTTTCAGAAATGTCAGTGGAGGAATTAAACAGAAGAGTGGAGGATTTTATTCAAAGATTTAATAGACAAATTAGACTTCAAGCTGCTGCAAGAAATAATTACCTCCAAACTTAATTAATTACGATAAATCTATAAGTAGTGAGTGTACATATAATAATTTTTGAGCTGTCTCCCTAGCTATATATACATATATAGTGCGTACTATATTTTTAAAGTAGTTGTCTTGTATTTCGTTTTATTTTTTAGATACTTGTGAAAGATTTAGTTCTTAAATCAGTAGATTCATATATTTACTATGTGGAGCATATAATACATATAAGTAAATTATTCTCACCAAAGTTTATTAAATATTTGATACGAGCTTCTGATTTGAAATCTATATATATATATAAAATAATTCCCTAGCTAAAAGTAGCTATATAGTACAAATGTTGTTTTTTTTGGTTGTCGTGTGTTCCATTTTGTTTTACTTGATGATGAGTATTGTATGTACTAATGTACGAAAAGGTTTTGGACATATTCATGCAAGTTTTTCCTCTAATCAATGGCACATGCGGCTGTGTTGAACTTGTTAAATTTAAATTTTGAATTCATTTGTTTTTTTTTAGACAAAAGGAGGTCAACAAATAATATGCATATTGTCTGCAATAAAGATAAGTATAAAAAATATTTTTGAATTTAAAGATAATTATTAATTTTATTTTTGAACTATAAAAATTCTCTACTTGATTAAGTATATTCCTGATCTTATGCCCTCTTAAGTTCCTAATAAATTAAAAGACATTTTTAACACTTATAATAAATAGAAAATGTATTTTAATTTAATCAATTTAGGCCAAATTTAGAGACTTTTCTCATGATGGACGTTACTTATGTAACGTGGCAATAGAGAAAACTATAAATAGTTGAGATCCAAGTGTAACGTAACGTGGCCATAAAAGCAATTAATATTTTGTTGAGATGCAAATGCAACGTGGAATGGAGAGATCGTGTCGAGCAATAATTATTCGAACAACGAAGAAGTATAGTGGGCCAGCACAAGTTTATGTTTCCAACAACATCTTTAATTACGTTTATGATTATAATGGAAGTTGCACATGAAATGCTATTTCAATTATGATTGGTGTGCATGTTAATTCTAGAAAGTTGTGCCAATTTATACAAGTAATGCATGCATTAAACGTATGACTTGTTATCACTAATTGAGGATCATAATATAGGCCATAATTTGTATAGTGATTTAATCAACAAAATAAAAAGGGATAAGATTGTGAAATAATATTAGAAAGTATATATTGGGCTTGCTTGTCCTTGAAATTGGTTTAGGATACACTTGTTGGGCCTCAATTAGAATTTGGAATTTCATGTTACAAAAGGCCATTTTACAAAAAAATCAGGTTGGGATTTCCACGCAATGATATCCTCTTTAATTTTTTTTTATACATATATGTTTCTATATTCATATTAAAGGTATGATCAATTCAGATTTGAGAGAGCAAATTTCATATTATATGTAATCGCTTTTCAACAAATAACACTTCCAAAGTATTCATTATTCCATCAGAATCCATATTAATTGCAATCATATTTTGTTCCCCGGACAAATCATAAAAATGACATATTTGTCATTCCATCACAAATAATATTCTATTCTTGTGGTAAATCATAGAAGTTAGCAATCAAAAGGTCAAAAAAAATCTGAAATTAAAATCAAGACAGCTAAAACATATGACTCATACTCCTTATCCGAAGTCGTTAATGGCATGAAAAGATGAAAAGAATAAAGTTTCTTGTAAGGTCATGCCCACCTACGTTGGCTCCAACACTTCCATCATTTTGATTTCATCTTCAATTTACTTGCCATTTTGAAATTACTTCATAATTTTTGTTACCCTTTTAATTTCGAATTCTAATGGATGGCCTACATCACCAAAATTCGTGCTGGATAGGCCTAGGTATAGAGAAGTCTGCATGTACGGCCAATAAATGAATAAGAAGTTGCCGACTATGAGGTCTCGACAGCCCGACCCCAAAACCTTTTAGAAATTAAAAAGGGAGGAAAAATCCTACAATCACATCCTTTATAATCACAAAATACCAAATATTCACCATAGGGCATTAGGGCTTACAACACAAAGATTGACAAGTCCCTTACAACTTGTTTGGATATTGGTGTTATGCATTCTTTTTTGTTTTCATTTTTTTCTTTATTTGTTTTCTTTTTAATGGTGTCGATTAGGACCTCGCTGCTCGAGCAGGGATCCAACCTAACCCCACACACCAAACATCACTCATGCGTCGTGCGTCCAAATGCTTCGTCAATGCACGCTCGACGCCCGTCCTGATGCCCGGCATTGGATGTCGCACACATGCTAGTGCCGTCGTTGCAAGGGCAAAGCAAGCCCCTCTAGACACGAACGGTATTATGCATTCTATTGTACTTGTTAATTAATTTTTTTGATAACAATGGAATAATTTCATCAAAATATTATGCTAGTATAATATATTTCTTCAATTTATTTTTATTTGTTTATTATATTAAGTAGACTTTTGAATATGCTATTTCATCAAGTGATTTAAAATCATGACTTGACATTAGTGTTTGGGCATCGATTTCATCTCGCGATTCAGCTTATGATTTCAAATATAATATTTTAAACTCCAAAAAGCTTGATTTGAGAATTTCACTTACATCACCACTTTTCATTTTTCTTCACAAGTTTATATTTGATTTTAAAAAACCCACCAATTTATATCTAGACATTTCTTTTGTGAGAATATGAAAAAAGTGATGAAATATTCAATGAAAATAAACATGATGTTTTTTTTTTAATCTTTTTATAGAACTATGGTTAGATCCATAAATGTTTTTATGTTTTGGTCAAAATAGTTTTATAATAGTGCATTATACTTATGTTATGAACTTTTTCTTATTTAATAAACTTGTATGAAAATATTTTATATAATTTTCACAATTTATGAGGTTTTTGTATTTATGAGCAAAATATACTCTCTCCTAATAGAAACATTTTGGATTTTGAGATTCAAATAAGTTTATTTTTGACCATAAATTTTTCATATATCTTTAAATTGTAACTTATAGTACTTTTTACGTAGTTTACAACGTATATAAATTTTATTACAAAAAATTTAAAAATTCATAAGCAAATTTTTTATCAAAATTAAATTGTTTGACTCTCAAAAAAGAAAATGTGTAACACAAATTGGAAAAAAGAGAGTGCAACATAAAAAGCTGCATGTTCAAAAAAAATTTAATTTGATCTCATATAGCCAAATAGAGTAGGATTCCACTGGGTATGTTGTTGTTGTTGATGTTGTTGTATAGCCAAATAGACCCTAAAAATATATTTTCACTTGAACTTGAATTGTCAACCAAAGTAAGCTACAAATATACTAAAGTTACACAAATAGGCCATAAATCTAAAAATGAACAAAAATAAGTTTAGTGTAAATTTTTTTTACACTTTTCATATTATTTGTAACGGACCATTAAAGGGAGCCGTTTACACTTTGTAATTTCATATTGATTTGGTAGATTATGTAAAAAAAATTTACACTTGTAAAGTGTAAATAATTTTACACTTTGTAGAGTTTAAAAAGAATTTTACACTTTGTAATTTTTGCAGCCTTTTTCATATTGATTGGGGGTGTGTTTGGTACAGAGGAAAATGTTTTCCGAAAAATGTTGTTCTACTTTGATTGACTTAAATATTTTTGAAAAATATTTTCTAAATCAACTCATTTTCCTCAAATGTAAGGAAAAATGAATTCCTTCCAAAATTAAGAAAAATATTTTTTCAAAACTCTTATCCGATTTTAAATTGATTTTTTTATCACATCCATACCACGATCTCCCTCCAAAAAAATTATTATTATTTTAAAATAAAACAAGATTAAAAATTTATTTTAAAAAAAGATTTCACATTTTGAAATTTTCATTTTTTGCGCTCATTCCTATTTCGACCTACCCAACTCCCCCACCCCCTACCAAAAATAAAAATTAATTTTTAATTTTTTTAAAATATTTTAAAATTTTTAATTTTTTACTCCTCCTTGCCCCTAGACCTGGCCCCCATACAAAAAAAGTTAAAATTTATTTTTATAAAATTCAAAATTTAAAAATTTTAATTGTTTAATTCAACCCCACCCAATACAAAAGAAAAAGTTAAAATTTTATTTTTTT
>JAPFFP010000046.1:12422583-12434004 GCA_026153255.1 Solanum medicagineum
CAAGTTGGTTAATCATTTAATTAGGTCCCAAACTTTTATAATTTAAACCAATTAAGGACTTCCGAAACCAATTTTCAGATTGCACTTCACACAACACTCAATTCCTATACTTATGTCCCATAATTAGCTTAAGATAAAATTCACAATATTGCAAAATTTCCCAAGTGACAATTCACTTCAATTACAATATTTACGGGGTCTAACAATAGTATTCATCATCATTCTAATCTATAATTACTAGCCGCCCTACTAACCACCTTTGTCATCACAACCACCTACACACCAGTGTCAACCATCATCCACCAACTACCTTTGTTATCACAACCACCAACAACACCATTCCCAATCATAATACTGTCGTTTACCATCAACCACCTCTATCATCATAATCACCAACACCATCATTATCAATCACCATTACTGTCATTTGCCAGAGACGGATCTATGTATTGATTTGGGGTATATATGTATTAAAGTTTGTATAGATATAAAGCATGACATTCAAAATAACAAAGTAAACTCGTACTTTGATGCTAAAATATCAAGTATATTTTTGCAAGACTTTGAGTTCAAATCTTAAACTAAGCAATTTTTTTACAAATTAAGCCTGAAAATTCTTTTACAAAAATCTTGTGGAAGGGTAAAATTGAGCACTTGATCTCTCCTATTCAAATGTTTAAACAAACCAACTAACGAAAGCAATTCAAATATGACAATGTTGATGCTAAAACATATTTATGCTTTAATTAAGTTTTTAAAATCAATTTATTTTTTCAAAAATTATTTTTATTCAAAAGTATTTTAAAAGATAAATACTTTTGATGAAAATAAATTTACGTTTGACCAATAAATTTAAAATTATTTTTATAAAGCAACTAATACTTTAGTGAGCTTTTCTTTGGGGGGAGGGGGGAGGGGTCCCACCCAGTACCTACGTTGGTGATTGACTAATTCAAACGGAAAGCCTCACATGGGGAGGTACTACTAAGCTTTTTAAAGTGTCTCTTAGTACTTTTTTAAAATCTACATTTCAAGGAAAAAATATTTCAAATATGATTTTTTTTAACTCTCTAAGAATATTTACTTTCTCTTAGACATTGATCCCTATTTTTGTCTAAAAATATATTTTTGGGGGGGATAAACAAAGTATTAACTATATCCAGTATAAATTTTGAATGACACCCCAAATCTCAGAATCTTGAATTCATCTCTGTCGTCTGCTATCAACCATCTCTGTTATCACAACCATCACCATTGCTAACTAATTCATAGTATTAGCTGTTACCATACTTCTCCACTATCAGTATGATTAAACCACAATGATTAACAAAATAATGTATTCTATTATATATTTAAAAATTACATAAAAATATCATAAATTACTACAATCAACAGCTTATAATATTTAAAAGTTAGATAAAAAATTAGTTGACTATTAAAATTCTATAGATGTCACATGAATTTAACCAAATGGAACAACATATATTATTTAAAAATTATAAATACTAAAAATAATAATAATTAACAACTTAAAGTATATTTTTAAAAATATAAAAAACTTGATCGACTCTTCAAATTTTATCTTTATCACACAATTATAAATTAAAATATATATATATATTAAACTCGAACTAACACATACTCTTATATCCAGTGTACTAATAAGTAGTTTCACCAAAGAAATGAAGATGCAAACCACAATGAACAGCCAAATAAAATGTATCAGTATTTTAAGCCTACATTGCTTTTCTTTAATAAATAAGTTGCCTTAAGCGATGGAATTAAATGAGATTCCTCGACCTTAATTAGAGATAATTTACGTGTTATTCTCTTTGTCCCATATTAATTGAATTTATGAGGTAATACACATATTTTAAGAAAAATATTCAAAGACAAAATTTACACCATACTTTTCAATATTGCCCTTTGTGAAATCATAAATATGTAGTGTAATTTATCTACTAGAAAATATAAAACTTCAATAAATGAAAGAGCAAATATGGAAAAAGTTTCAAACACTTTTTTTTAACTTTGAACAATTTAACTATTTTGAATATTGAAAAAATTCTCAAAAATTCAATTAATTTGAGACGGAGAAAGTCTTACGTAGGCTCATATGTGAACCTCTGGGAATTAATGACCACCCTATCACTAATATTTGCAACCAAACAACTGATCAAAAAATTCGAACTTATTTTTTCATAATCCATTCATTAAGATTAGAATTAACTAGAACTATATTGAGAAGCACAAATCACACAATTGAAGTTGAAAAATGAACCGCAACGATAACAATGGAGACTCGTTTTTTTTTCCCTTTAAAAAATTGGTCGTACATAAGTGTAAAAATTGAATTAGTTAGGTGGGTTTTTGGGGTGGGGGGTGGGGTGTGAGGGAGGTAGGTGGGAGAGAGTTAATTGGTCAAGAAAATAATAATTATATTCTTGATAGGGATGTGAAAAAATTAAACTGACGGATAAATCTAATAAAAAAAAAGGTTATTGGTTTATTATTATTGGGTTATTAGGTTAATGAGTTTTTAATGGTTTTATATAAGATAAAATATCGAGTTATCGATTCGATTTTGGTTTTTAGTAGTAATTTACTATTTTACGCTACCATAAATATTAAAATTTTACTTAACACTATATCAATACTCGTAAGTCATGTATTTACTTGATTTTCAATGTATAATCTTCCGTCAATGAAGTAAATCAGAATATGATGTTAAATATTGCATATTGTTAAGCTTATGTACTCAACAAATATTTTGTTCACTTTCGATTGATTTAGTCGTCATATCATAGTGTTCATTTCGGATGAGTGTTATCTATTCAAGAAGCCTATTTTATTAAATCTGGTGGGCATTATAAAACTAGACAAAATAGATATATATGTTCATCATTTTTTCAATTTCTTATCTGTCTCATTCTAGTTTTTAAAAGCATTTTGTCCTTTACAACTGATTTGTTTGTTCCATTGTATCACATTGTTTCATTCTATCTCGTAAAATTGTTAAAGAGGTCATATATTTATTTTATAAGTACTCTCTTATTGGGTAATTGAAACCAAACCGTTATAAAAGAATTATCTTATTATTTTATTACTGATTTAGCATATTTAAAAATTGAAAATCCAATAAATTGACCTGACCCGATCGATGCACACCCTTTTCCTTTGGTATTGTGAAAGTGAAGTGTAACATTAATTTCGGATCTGATAGCATGGATGTTCCACGGAATGTTAACATTACCACGAGCCTAAAGTTGTCAACTTGCACTATATATTGTGCTTCTTTCCCATATACCTACCTATACTACTAGTAGAGTAATTACATTACTTTCTTCTCAAAGGGCTTCCTTATATGTAAGTCAAAACAAGATAATCAATCTGCCCCTCTTTTTCTCTCAATCCACTAATTCCAAATTAGAAATCCTCTTAAAAATCTAATATGGGTAATATCAAGAAAAAGAATCTTGTCCTCCTTTCCTCCTTCTTCTTCTTCTTCTTCTTTTACCTTACTTGTTCAAAGGAATTCCAGTACTCCAAGAATCTTGGATGGCCACCATCAGAAGCTCCATTATCATCATATCCACATGATGATCACGAGTTCTATGATACAGAACCTCCTTATAATTTCTTGAAGAAACAAATTATAAGAGATGAAGAAGGGCTCGGTTCGCGTAATTCGAAGAAGACAACAACATTAAAGTTGAAGAATAATAGGGGAAAAAGATCATCAGATAGAAGAACATATACAGCAATGCTTCCAAAAGGTTTTGTGCCTCCTTCAGGATCTTCTCCATGCCATAACACTTACCCTAATTCTATCACTTTCTTTTGTCATCTTTCAACTAAAAATAAATCACCCTAGACACACACACACACCCCCTCATTATTTTATATAGTTTCTTGAAGAACTAAGAATGTATAGAGGAAAATTAGTGAACATGAAATTAATGATGATGACTTTCTTGATCATCAAAAGGAGAATATAAACGATAGAGTTTCTTCTTGTAATCATCGACATTATATATAATGACATATAAAAGTTTTCTTGATAAATCTTTGGCTACGTACTATTTTGTATCTTTTTTCCCCATTTAATCTATCTATGCATAGTGTAAACTAGTTTGCAATAGGATCATATGTGAAAAGCCTAGTGTTTTACCATGACGAATCAATGAATAGTATTTTTCTTTCGTATTGTATTTTTTAATTCTTTTTTTTTTGCCTTTCTAAATTATGTGAGATAATAAATATAATGTGTGGTTGTTACCTACTATATTGTTTGTTTAAATTTTTTACTATACTTGTTTTGATTGTTATTTAACTTCTAGTATAGCGTATTGTTCTAATTCATCCTTACATAACTATATATGAAAAGTCTTATTTTGTATGACGACTAATTTGTTGTGATAGCATCATTAGTTACTTTACTTTCTTCTCATTTTATCTTCACATATTATTTAATAATCTTATTTTATTCATTACAATATTTTTACTACTCCATACCTTACTTTTCTAATAAATGTCTTTTAAATTGTTCATGTGTAATGTTATTATGTGATGAAAATAAATAATACAATCTATCAAACATTTTGCTTTATTAATACAATACAATATGATTCAACATATTAGCTCTTACACTTGTAAATGAAATATAGTAGTTTTTGAAAATGAAATCAGTTCCTTCATAAATAGAGTTAAACTAGACAGATCAATTGGCTTATTAATTTGACCTTTTTTTCTTTTTGGAACAAGGGTTACAATTGTTACTCATAGTATAAGACATGCAAGTTAATACTCTAATTATTGTACCAGTCAAAATATACAAACTGGACCTGGTTAATATATTATTAGTTCTAATTAAGAAATAATTAAAGAGTCAACAAAGAGGATAGATAACATACATAGATGACTGAGGGTATGTTGAGTATAGCAAAAAATGTTTTTCTTTTACTCTGGAAAATATTAGAAAATAACTTTTTTAATAAAAATTAAAAAAACAAGTGACATTGTCTCCTTCCCGCCTTCACAATCACCCACTAAACCACAACACCAATTACCCTATCTCCACCCATTCTCATTGTTTTGTTTTAAATATTTACAAATACTTGTAAGATAATACTTTTTTTTATTTGTATATCAAATATACATAAGCAAACTGAAAATTAAAAAAGAATCACTTATTTTCCTAAAAAATAACATAACACACCCTTATAAATCCCCTTTTATTTAGCACACGTGAGACTATGGTGTGTTTTGACTTGTAAGGATGTTTTAAAATTTTTTGTTTGACTCTAAAGTTGAACATAGTACATGAAATTTAGTCAATTGTCCAAATCATAGGCGTGAAATAGGTAGAAATGCATATGGACATACCAGCATTTGAGGAAATTTGGTTTCCTGATGGGGTTAAAAAGAAAGTTTATTACTTTCCGTTTACTCCATCCATCATTTCCTAACTCCTAAATTCCTAACTCTTCTCGAGATATGTTACACAATTCTATAATTAATATATATGCCTTCTATAATTGTACTTTAAAACAAAATTAGTGGTTACGTGGTGAAGATAATACTGTTCAGCGCTAGTTCAAATATTAAATATAATTTTATAATGAAGGAGTTCAACTAAGAACTTTCATTTTTTTATTGTAATTTCGCTTCTAAGGTTACAAAAATCCCTTGAAGAAGTAAAAATTGGCAGGATTATTGAGGTTCTAATGACTTGATTTCTTTGATATATGTGTTTTAGTGCAAAGAGAGTAATAACTTAGATAGAGGAGACAATGAATAAAAGTACTAGCAACAAAAGGTGAGGGCCATTTTTTAAATGGAATATCATTTTTTTTTAATGAATAAGTACTTTTGATTGTTAATTATCCTCTCTTAATCCTCCCAATAAATTTTATCGTGTTTCAAATTATAGAATTGAATTAGCTACATAGCAATTTCGTTTTGTTTATTTATTGCTCGCAAAAACTTAGAATGAAAAGGTAGAGTCAGATTATTTCTTTTTAAATCAGATTCTAGATTCTTTTAATCATTTTAAATTAAATATGAGCATAAACTGGTATAATATATATTTAGTGGCCTTTATTCTTTTCCTTATAAATAATTTAACTATCTACATAAATTATGTAAGATATATATATAATGTGTAAGAATATATTATGAAGAATAATAAATATATGGTTTAAAATCACAAAATAACAACACTAAGCTCCTTGGAAGTAAGGAGTTTTTCTGATTGAAAAATACTTAAGTGGGCATTTAAAAAATCACCATGAATAAGTAAATAACAGATTGAAAAATACTTAAAGTATATTGCAACTCAATGCCATAAATTCAATAATGAAATTATGATTTTAAAAATAGACTCTGAAAATATCATTCTGAATTAACATCTACTCTGTCTATGAAACTTCTATATGGCTCATAATAAGGTGCCAAGACAAGTCCCTAACTATCTCAAATGATTATTAATAACTAACAAAAAGATTTCAAAGAAAAGATCTCCTCCGAATACAAAGAGGTCCCACCAAATAAAAATGGATAGAAGTTTTACCGAAGCGCCTGTAATCATGAGCGCCTAAATTTGTACCATAAAACAATGCAACGCTGAGTGATGTCAATACATGAAATGTAATGTAAACTAGTTGAATGGAAACAACTCAAGACAAGCTCAATAACAAAAACACCCAATGTAATGAATAATAAAATATCTCAACTCTGTAAAGCATGCAAATTAAAGAAATAAAATAATGCTTTATAAATATACTCTAATAAATGCAATCTCACTAAATAATATTATTTACTCTTGGAGAATTTCTCTAACCGACAACCATCACCATGTTAGCGAATAATGATACAATGCGTTGCACTACCATTGACGTAGTCGTCCAATACCTTCCTAGAGTAAGGGATGAACAATCTAAATGGTTTCAATATAAAATTTCACTATTGTGACAAGAAAGGCATAACCTCTATCCTATGCTAATTGTGCAGTTTATGAGGTTTGAATTTATATTACTCGTACTCAAATTTATGCTCAATATTACTCCCAATTCAAATTATGATTCTCTCATCTATCAAATAATAACATTTTAAATTATCTCCTCAAGTCTCAATGCACATTTGAAAATTTCGATCTCATCTCGACTTGCCATATTTTTTCGTTTACAATTCATATACTTTTAATTACATCTCATTAAACTCTTTTTTCAAATCATCATTTATACTCAAAACTCATACTCATTTAGACTCAATAAAATAATAATTCATAAGAGTAATAATATATATATGTGGGGTACCTTATGTTCCCTCGAAACTCATCAAGGTTAGTAGAAATTATGCTTAAACTCGAAAATATATTAATATTTATGACTCTAATATAATGTATGCATTTGGGACACTCATGTTCCTAAGACAAAACTCTTTCAAATAATTTCTCAATACTTAACTTTACTGAATCTCTGAAATTCATATATAATAATTCATATACATACTTTTTTGAAATTCTTGAACTTATAACTTCATTGATAAAAATAATGCATATGGATTTTTATGAAAAGATCTCGAATAACTTAGATTAGAAAGAGACCATGTGATATAACAAGCACTAATCTTAAATCAAAGATCAATAATGGTGTGACTATCATATTTTGATAATGAAATCACGAATCCACAATAGGAATAAAAAAAAAGATTGAATTAAATTCACGAATTTTGGGGTAAAATTTTTAGCTTTAATCTTACTAATTTAAATTGTAAATACGGCGTAAGGAAGAAGTTAATTCCTCACTATATTAGCCTTACATATATACTTATAACACTCCTTAAATCTTGATGTAGAACTCAAATTTGAAGAAGAACAATTACAAAATCATTTCTTGAAGTTCTTGGATTTGTTTTCTTGAAAATCCTAAGTTGTGATTTAAGATTTTCCTTAGAGATTCATGAATAAATGAAGAAATTTGGGTCGGAAAGTTTGAAATCTATGGAGAAGAACTTACCTTGATGAAAAATCTTGAAAGAAACCCTAACTAGATGTGTTTCCTAAATTCTTGAGCAATCAAGTTTAGGAGTGAAGGAAATGATTTTAATTATGAAAAATTGTTCTTCTATATGTTTTGGAACATTAAAATAACTCTATGATGGTTATAGGACAAAGATAATCTCAAAAAGTAATAAAGGGACGTATTTATCTCAGACAGTGAAATTCGTATTCACTTCACATTGTGGAGCCATTACGGACTTCGATTAGGTTTGCGCGTCGTCTATAGTAAAATGGTCATAACTTTTTATTCCAAACTCAAAATAAGGTAAACTTGGTGGCATTGGATAAAGGCCTTTAATTTGATAGGTTATGGGCCATCTAACTTTTAAATATTATATGATTATTTGAAGTTGTCCCTTATATGGACTCATGCAAAAACTTAATTGATAGAAATTTTTTAAACTAGTCTTGGTGTAAGAGATCCTTTATGACTCTAAACCACATATAATACACATTAAATACTTAAGAATTAATTCTAAGCTATATATACAATTTAAAGTTATTGGAATACCTAATTTTTATAAAAATTATATCAAAACTTAATCGATAAGGAAGTTTTTAACTTAACTTTGCGCTAGAGGATTCTTGTGACCTTAATTCATCTTCAAATCTATTTTCACGCGAAAGAATTGACTTTAACACTTATACTTCATTAAGAATCATCCGGTACAATCTTATAGTATATGAAGGATAGTTCGATCTTAACTTAAATTTTTTAGGGTATTGCGTTACTTTTAACCTCCAAACCCCTCTTACATCATACTTGAATTATGATTTATAATTTTTACAAGATTAACTGTGCCAAAAGATTATCTATATTAGCGATACAAGGATAAGGCTATATCAAAAAATAATCTCTTCATTGTTCATTTAATTACCATGTAATAAATATTATATTAATCATCATAATAATGTAATAATCTTTTCAATATTCATAGCCACATAACTAATTCATGAACCAATCACATCAAGTTATCATGGGGTAAATCATAAATGATTTAATGAGGTGATAATTTTGTACTAAATAATTTATATTAATTAATTGATTATGATTGATTAAAAGTAATAAATGGGCATTGCAAAAACATTTTCTAAAAAAAAATTATGTTCGGTCGGCCAAAATTTTTGAAATTACTATTTTGACCCTTCGTTGAAGTACCATAGCTCATCAGAAGTCTTCCATCTTTCCCCACCTCTGGATGCCGGCGAGACCCAGCTTGATTTCCATCTGGGTTTGTATATTAATATTCTCCTATATGCGCGCACGCGCCGCTGTACACGCGTTTGAGGTTGCTTTAAGGCGGAGCAAAATTGAGAATCTGAACTTTTATTTCTATCGAGAATCAAAGGATGTCGAAATCATTGCCCTACTCAGTGAAAGATGTGCACTATGATAACGCAAAGTTCCGACAACGATCCATATCTCAGGTCAGCCAGTTGAATCAAACTCTGTAACTTCAAATCTATTATCTTGATTTTTCAGTGAAATGGATTAAAGGTTCGATCGTTGATTAGCATATACATTAGTTTGAAAGTGCCCTGATTAGTTTCTTCATACAACATCAATGACCTGATTTCTCTGTTTGCATAGTTTGAGGTGAGGAAAAGGGATTTTTTGGCTATGTAGTATTGTTTTGCTAACTGAAAGATATGATCCATAACTAAATCAGTTGGAGGTATGCCCTGGTGAAATTGTGGAATTGATGCGGCCATTTATATATTAGGTTAAAATGGGAAGTAATGCTCATGAGCCACTCAGTTTCAGAAAGTAACTGCCAGTTTGGGAATTCGGGAAATAAAGATAAAATATATGCAAGTCAAACATGGTTGTTCTTAAACTTGGTTTTGATATATAATTAGCATAAAAAGATCTTGATTTAAATATTAAATTTGTCGAATTTATGAACAAGTCTCAAATAAGCTGTTCAACATTGAGGTAAGTACTCTTTGTTTGTGTTAATATACCACTTTCCTTTTTGAGCCGAGTTGCCTTTAAGGCCTTTTAATCATCGTAATTGTCATTCCAAAAGTTTTCCTTCTGTCCCTCTTTTTGCGGTTTTGGTGGTGGAGGTTGATGGAAGGATTTAGTAGTTGGACTTGCTATGCAGTTCATTACATGGAAGGGTGCTGCAACAGAGTTGTACTTGCACAAAACCACCTATATGCTACACTACTAACAAGTTTTATGTTTTAAATCTTAGTACCCAGACGCTAGGTGGCTCTTTCCAAGTCCTCGCACTCCGAATACCAACTTGATCATCTCAGATCATAGGAAAAAGAGATAGCTAACTTTGGTTGAAGGCTGGTGATAGCTATATTTTAGTTTCCATTTCAAATACTCCTATGATTTGGACTTTATTTCCATGGGATAAATAGACAATGTTATCACCTTCATATTTTAGACTAAATTAAAAAAAGCAATTAGAGTAGCTATTGATACGACCATCTTCGTCCTTTACTAGCATTCCTTTCTTCTCAACTCCAAAGGTTTATCGGTGAATCTCTACCCTAAGGAGACATAGTTCCTTTTGGTTACTGGTTGAAAGCTAGAGTGCAGCTAATGATTGGTGTATCATTTACTTATTGTGCTTATTCATGGTGAAGCGATCAATTTCCAGACCTTGACCAGACATGGATGAATTCGTGATTTGATTGTAAAACTTTGTTATATAGAACATATATTCAGAAGCACTCAAGGGTGTCACCTAATGGTCAATGAAATGTTTGAGAGTCATGAGGTCTCAGGTTCAAATCCTAGCGGAGACAAAAATACTATGTGATTCTTTCCATCTGTCCTGGCCTTGGTGGACAGAGTTGCCTGGTAGGTGAAAGACGGCAGATATTGTGCGGAATTAGTCAGGGTGTGCTAAAGTTAGTTTGGACACCACGGTCATAAATAGAAAAGGAATATATATGCAAAATATTAAAATTAAAAATTCTAAAAGACCAAAAAAAAAAAAAACAAGTACATCAAGAAGTATACTTTTGCTCGACTCTAGGTAAAGGAGACAGGAAAACCATTGTCCAGGAGAGGTTTTACCTTTCTCATAAATAGGAAAAAAACAAATATACGCAAGAGGGAGTGTTTTAATGGAGTCTGAATAATATTTGCGGTGCCTTACAAAATTTCTCTTTTCTTCTTGGTATGGGCGCAACATTTGTACGTGTACTTTTTTTGCATCTTGCCAGGGGGCCCATATACAAAAGTCATACATCTTTGTAAGGAGATTGATGGAGCAGTGTAGGGAGTCGAAAAAGGACTTACATATGGTGTTCATTGACCTAGAAAAATCTTATAACAAAGTCCTTAGGGGGGGGGGGTCCTTGGGAGATGTTTGGAGGCTAGAAGCATATCCATA
>JAPFFP010000046.1:12455437-12470758 GCA_026153255.1 Solanum medicagineum
TCAAATTCTTAAATATGAAACTTTCAAATAATAATTTTCTAATTTATGTAGCGGCAGTTATAGAGTAGTAGTTTTTACGTTATTTTCAAATAATATATGTTATTTCCTCATCTCAATTTATATGACGTTGGTAGAATGCTGAGATTTAACCAAATTTTAAAATATGTCATTCAAATATTTTAAGCTGCTAATTATTGCGATTTATATTATCTTTTACATAAATTTTAAATAATATATATTACTCCCTTTATCTCAATTTACTTGACACTAATTGAATTTAGAGAGTTTTAAAAAATTTTATGTCTTTTAAATATTTAAACTATTAATTAAATATTTTAAATTATTAATTTTTATAATTTTATAATACTTTGTACGTATAACTTCTATAAATCAAAGTGGCCCTTATTAATAAGTAGACGTGTCTTCCATAGTAAATACGGTATGCCGAGAGTGTTCTAGTGTCATATATTTCGTGAATCCTCAAAAGCAAAACGGGAAAAAGAGAATGAAAGAGTACAATTAGGCAACTACCCAATGTATTATTTCACTTGATAGGAAATTTAGTGGAAAAAAAGAGTAAGATTTATAAATTTTGTAATCTAAATTAATTCATAGGTGTTTATATGATTATAAATGATGTTATAAGGGTGTAATAAATATTTTAAATTTAAATTATGTTAAATATAGAAATTTATTTTTTTAAAATTGCTCCTTCTGTTCACTTTTACTTGTCACTTATTTCTAAAGTCATTTTTATTTTTACTTGTCAATCTTGATATATCAAGAAAAGATGATTTTTTTTTCATATTTTACCTTTAGCAATAAATATATTTTCAAGATCTAACAAAAAATACTCTCTCTGTCCCAATTTATGTGACACTTTTCATTTTTCTAGAGTTAATCAGTTTAAGTTTGATCGAAAATTTGCGCATAAAACCTTCAATGAAACTCGAATGAGTTGATATAACAGATGGAGTACAATGTTCAGTACATAGTACAATAAAGGACAGAGAAACCCTCACTTACTCACTATTTCACTAAGAAACAGAGTATTCAAATGTGTTAATGATGTTGCGCAATAACCAGCCACTTCTTCTTTCTCAGGTGATAACAAGCTATCTTTGTGGATATATTTTTATTTCCCATGTAAGATTATTTGAATTTAATTATCAAATAGAAGAATATATGGAAAAAGAAGAGGAAAAGGCAGACAACATGTGTGATGTCAAGAAAGTGCTTCTTGATATTCATGTCTCTCTTAGAATTTGCCAACAAAATTAGATTCATCTAACGTATAACCTATGTATGATCTTGGAGTTTATATTTATGTAGTAGTTTCTCACCAAAGGGTCCAATCTTCCATTGATTGATGAGGGACCAAGTAGGGAGGTGAGAAAGGAAAATGTATCATTCATACTCTCACTTCCATTTCAATATGTTTATCTGATTTTGACTTGATCTGAAGTATAAATTTTTTTAAAACTATGTGATCTTAAATTAAAGATATGTAGTTGTACTAAAATGTCGTGATCATGAACGTGTTTTTACGAAAAGTTGAAATTAAATAGTTGTGAAAAAAAGTAAAACAACATTTTCTTTCTTAACGCCTTGTTTGGATGGTTGTATGTATTGTTTCATAATGTAACTTATTATATAATATTTGTGGTATATCGTATTGTACTGTATTGTTTAATGAACTCAATGTTTGAATAGATTGTGTCATTCGTCGTCGTTATATAATGTCGCATATCCATAACCTACAAGAAATTGTAGAGCACGAGGTAGAGCTACTATAAGAAAAGTAGGATAAATGATAAAATAAAATTATTAATAATAAGTAAAGACAAAATGAGAATACAATTTTAAAATAACGACACGATCATACCAAATTATCATTATATAAAATGAGTCTTTTCGTCGTTACCTACGATGAATTTAAACAACAACAGTACAATACACTACAATACAAAAGGTAACAATCATCTAAACAATGTATAAAAGAAAATTGAAACAAAAAAATTGAGATGAAAAAGTGTTATTTATTCTCCGATATATAAAGAAAATCAAATTTTTTGATGAAGAAAATATAGCGAAAGCTAGCTAAATTGTTTGTACTTGTGCTGCATAACTAGTAACTAGGAATAATCATGTTAAATTTTTAAGATTTTAAATTTGATATTTTTAAAATGTTTATTCATAGACATCTTTTTGGATGATGAATGGTAAAATAACAAAAACAATGTGACGTAACCTCACAATTTTTTAATAGATAAATTTCATAGTTTTTTTTGCCAAAAGTAAAGTTGGGTCGACAAAATTAGAAGAGAGAGTCCATTGAGACAGGCATCAATTGGGCTCTTCATTCTTTTTGGGCCTTACACTCAGTACAATCATTTTGCCGGCCCATCCGATTCTAATCATGAGCAACTTACATAAATGACTACAATTATAGGGTTATTGGAGTTGAATAGCTATAAATATGTTATTTACTAAAAATGACTACAATTTATGCCTATATCTCTTTTTTTTTATAAATCTGATTTTATTTATTTATAATATAATAATACAGTTAGTTAAATAAGGTATTTTCTGTTACTATAACAGACAATCCTTTAATTATGTTCCTTAAATTCTTAACTTTCTATTATTAAATTAACAACTAATATTTACTTATTAAAGACATATCCATTTGGATTCCAATCATATTAATGAAAATTTAAGAATATATCATACTCCTTGATGAAAAATCTGGGTACTTATTTTGTATTATATTCCGTTAATTTTTTTAATGATCCAAGAGGTTGATTAGAGAATACAAGTATATTTGAATACACTTGGATACTCATGTTGTGTTATATTTTATTTTTCTTATTTTTGACTTGTTCAATATATCAATTTTTTGTTTAACATATAGGTGTATTCATAAGATAAAATTTAAATTATCGTGTTCATATTCTATTGATATACTTTACCTTCTTTGATACATTAATACATTAAATTCTATAATGGTTTGTACTTATTTGAAATCAAAGTATTCATATGGTAATAGTACATTTTTCTCATACTGTAAATACAAGTTCTATGAATACACATATAATGAATACAAATATTGTTAAAGTGAATACACACTATTATTACCGTATCATTCACATACACATACACTATCATTCACATTGATCGGTCCAGCCCACGATAATTGGCCCAAATGCATTATCCAAGGATAAATAGCATACTCAATGTTATGAACCATTTTAGGCCCAATGTTGATACCTATACGAATATCACACAACTAGTTATTGGGTCGAGAAAACAACAGTTAATGGAAATGGTTGAGAAAAATATCTAGTCCTCTCATCCCCTTTCATTGAGTCTATGCTGCTCATCTCCCTTCAAGTTATCTTCTTCAATCTATCATTTATTATTCCATTGTTGTTCTTCAAGCTCTTCGTTAGTTCCATTTTCAATTGTAACTTGAATTTAGTGCTTATAATACTTGAATATTTCTATTGTGAAATTAGAATTATTACGCTGAAGAAGTTTCAAATGAGCAGATTTCAAAAGGGAAACTACATAAAATAGAGTCGATTGTGAAATTATTTACTCAAATTAGACCTAACCCACTGTTTCCCTTTAATGGCCAATAACGTAATATTTGTTCATGTAATCTCTTTCTACTACGGATGGCAACGGGGCGGGCAGGACGGGTATGTGGCTAGTTTAGAGCTATCTGGGGCTGGGGGGATGCGGGCGGGTTGAAGTAGGTATTTTTTAAACTAATGCGGGGCGAGGTGGGCTGAGAGTTTAAAAAGTCAAATAAGAATTCGAAGAAATAAAATTTTTCTAAATTAGTAAAAATTAAAGATATAAACTTTTTATATTAAACATTGACTTTAATTTTATATTTTTTTTAAATTTAAACTAGACATGTCCGATAAATTGTTAGTTGTTAAAATGTTAATTAAAAATATTTAATTAACGATTAAAAAATAATTGTTAAAATGTCAACTAAAAATAGTTAATTACTTATTGAGACGTTAATTAGCCGAAAAAATTAAATTTAATTAAAAAATGAAAGAACTTTAAAATTTATGCAGGGCAGTGCGGGGCGGATGAAAATAAAAAAATCATTATGTAAGACGGAGCGAAGCAATTAAAAAAATTTATGAGTTAAGCTCAACCCGCCCCATTATCATTCCTACTTTCTACTAAAGCCCAACGCTATGAGTCCAACCAAATCAACCATTTGAGCCCAAAAAGAGACGCGCAATGTATTCTTTAAAGTCCACACCAAAATCACAACTTATTTTCTGACCCCTTAGTTACTGACAAAATAAGACAACAAAGCAAAAATACATTATCATTTCTGTTTGTATAACTCGTGGGTTCCAATTGTATATATTCAAAATTTGTATAATTTAAATTTCTAAATTATAAATACAAAATTTGTATATATTTACTCTTAAATATACAAATAAATTTGTATATTGGCAGCAAATTTTACAGATGAAAATATACATAACAAATGAAATTATAATTATAAAATATAATTAGACAAACTGTAGTTAAGGAGTATAATTAAGATACGTATTAGCAAATTTTTGTTAAAATTCCTCTTAATTAATCCAGATTAAGGGTGTTCATTTCTCAATATGATACGACTTTTAGATGCTTTAGTTTTGTCAATTTGTTGAAATGTTGTATCAATGTCATATTTGACTAAATTTGGTATGGCCTAACTTTTCTCTTTCATTTTTTTTAATTTCATTTATTCAATCGTTTATTTAGAATAGATAATTGTAATTTTCTTGTCCTTAAGAAGCAAAGACATCTTAGACGAAATAATACTACAACAACATTCTCAGTAGGACTCCACAAGTGGAGTCAGAGAATTTTAATTTTTTTAGGAGTGTGAATCAGCGACATGTATGAACTTTTGAACTGGTCTACCATTGCTCTGACATAGATATAAAAAAATTTATAATTGAACTAAAGTGCATTGAACCTATCTTTCACAGTGAGAAAAAAATATTAAGTTTAATTCAAAGCTTTGATTTAATTTCTCATCATCAAATTATTTCATTTCAATCTTGTTAAGCAAAGACATGAGATTCATAGTATATATTTTTTGTATTTCTTTTTTGATTTAATAAAATGGTGACATCTATATAAACAACAATGCAATCAAGTTAATTTCTCAATGTCAATATCGAATATAACATATTTCTAATCTGAAATGTGTCTCATTCAATTTTATGTGTGTTTCGATACGATACTATCATCTACATACTTTTAAATAATATTGAATATTATTTTTTTCAAAACAAGAAGCTTAAATCAGATACCATAAAATAAATAGAGGGTACCAAAATTTTCGATTTTGGCTTGGTAATAAAAGAGGCCATCGTATGATTTTTAGTCCAAAAGGGGCATTGTACTATTAAAAGTAAGACAAAAAAATGTCCTTATCAATAACAAATTGGTCCAATAATATCTCGTTTCGTCGTGCTCTTTTTTAAAAATTATTTCTTTGTTGAGATGACCTTGAAAAGAAAAATTATCTGATTATTTATAATATATAGTCTTCATGGAAAGTCAGAGCACCAAATGTATAATCTAATTATTACTTCTAATTAAGACTTATAAAAAGTCATTGAAAATTTGAATTCATAACTCGATTTGTAAAAAAGAAATATTTCTTATATATATAGTAACTTTTTAGAATTAGATTATTCTATATTTATATGACAGGAAAATATCAGACAATTATGACCAACTTGAATGACGCCCATACCTACCAAAAATTATCCGTGAACACCTGTAGGTTCATTTTGTTTTTTCCTTTGGATACTCTTTTTTAGTTTTCCGCTCAGTGTTTGAAGTCCGTAGAATCTTGATTAAATTTGAATCATATATTACAAAATTCATTTGAGGGTGATGTTTCTAACACAATTTTTTCCTTTTGAATACTAATACAATGGCTTCTCCAGATGAATAATCTAAAATTATTATTTTGCAGTTTCAGTAGCAGTAATGCTTTTTCACACCAATGAAGTATTTTAGATAAAATTTTACCTTTCAGAATTAAATTTAAGCAAAATTTTATATTATATTAAATTAATATTACAAATATATATACACACACACAAAAAATTATCTTATTCTATATTTTAGATGAAATAAATTAATTTTAAAATTTTACATTCTTAAACTATTTGAAATGAATCAATAATACCCTTCCATTAGGTTTTGCTCAATCCGTTAAAAAAGGCTGAAAATACCCCTTAACTATTAGAAATAAAGCAAAGTATTCTTCATTCATGTTCAGCTAAAAAAATGCCCATTCGTACAAATTTTAAAAATTGTTATTCAAAATATTCCTTTTTCAATAAAAATTCAATTCCAACACATCTTCAAACACAATTTTTGTCAGATTTTGAATAGTCCAGGTTCTTATTGTATTAAACATATAGATTTTAGTTTATAATTGCAATTGAATTTTCTTTGAAAAATGATAATTTATGTAAATTGTATTGCATTGCTAACATGAGCACAATGAAGTTCTATATAAGTTCCGTAGGTTTGGAAAATTTGTACAACTGGATCATGCTAAACTCGAGAAACTGATTCGAGAGGAGGCAACAATCGTAAGAGGATGCATCAATATTACCATTCAGAGATCGACTTTTTAAGATATTTGCAATCGAAATGGTAGTCTCATTCAACATGAAAAAGCAACGCCTCAAATATACGAGGAGAAAATCTCTTGGGTCTCTCAATAGGGTCCACGTGGACTGACCATGTGAGTTTTTTTTCTATAGCATGCATGGTGTCATTTTTGTTAGAGAAAAGGGTAATTTTTCTTATATATATATATATATATATTTGTAAATTTAAGAAGAGTATTTTTGACCAAATCTAAATAAGAGATATTTTTGCTCAATTTCTGATAATTCAAAAATATTTTTATCCCTTTTTTGTTTTCTTAGAGAGGAATAACTTTAAGCTAAAAATGTAATCAACGATTATTTTTTAGCCAAAATCTAAGGGAGGACTACTTTTACATCATTTTGAATAATTTGAAACCATTTTTAGCCCTTTTCCTAATTTGTACCCCTCGACCGAGAGCTCCTACTTTTGCCTCATATTAATAACTCAACCTCATAAATTTAAAATTAAAATTTAAAAATGAGAAGTATTTATTATTCGAACAACTCCCCGTCTAATTTCAAAACAATTCATCAATTAAATTACCCCAGAAAGTCATTGTCCTATTATAATCTTCACGGTTTGGCTACAATATCACAAAGTTGAACTACTTTGACTACTATGGACATTATACAAGTGTTTCCCGCCACTACCTGGGGTTCTGTGCTAATACACCTTTCTGGTCCTTTAACTATCATTTATTACTCTTAACAAATACTCGTTCACTCCATCTTTACTTGATTATACTATTTTGAGATGTCCAATAATATTTATTTACTTTATAAAATTAAGAGATAATTTTTACACTTTTTTTTCTAATTTACCTTCAAAATATTGTATTTATTATATTTAAAAATAATTTGATAAAATTATTATATTATTTATTATTTTTTAATTTATGTGCCAGATCAATAAGAAATGAACGGAGAAAATAATTAAACTCATTAAACAAATCATCAGAATTAAAATTTAGAATTAATTAATTGAAGTTCCCGTTTGATTAAGATGTTGTTCGCAAATTTCTAGAATTCGGCGGGTGACCCTACCATGTCTTGTGGGTCCCACTAAAGGTGAGAAAGTGAAACGACAAAATCCAAAAACGCGGAATGTACTTTATGTTTTCTTTATATGAACACTGCAACAATTTGGAATTCGGTAACACAAACACCGAGTATCTCCATCCTTTTTTTGATTAAAAAAAAATTCTATTCAATTAATACTTGGGTTTGATATAAAATTTTTAAAAAAATTAAAAATCAATATTTTCTATATTTTATGTGATAATTTTTTTTTTAATTTGTTCAAAAATGAATGTCATTTTATTTTATTGAAAAATAATTTATCTTTAATTTTTTTTTACATTTAATGAAATAATTCTCAGTCACATAAGTATCTAAGAATGATTTTAGACCATAAGTTTTAAAAGTACTCATTTTCTTCTTAAACACTATTCTAAGTCAAATGGTGCCACATAAAATGAGACGGAGGGAGTAATTTTTTCTATTCATTAATATATGATATGGAATATTAAATATATCAAAATATTTTTTCTTGTAGTCTAGAAATATATTAGGCAAAAAATTTGCTGGTGAAAATTATAAATTTATAAATAACAATTGAAAAATAAAATAAAGAGAATTAAATCTCTTTAAGATGAGGTATGGATATCTTGTTATTTTTAAGAAGATGCAAGGTCACTACAATAAACCTTTTTATTAGTTCAGCTCTAATCTTCTTCACTTGTAAAAAATAGCCTAATTCAAAATATCATTCAATAAATTCTGAACAAGAGTTGAATCTCAAGTTCCGCAAAATAAACATATCCCTTCAACTAATAAATTAACATTTGTGCATTTTTATTTTCTTTTGCATCAAAATAAAGGAAGACAATCGCTATTTATAGATTAAAAAATTCTTTATATAATGAATAAAAAAGTAATAAGATAATAAATAAAAAAGATAAATAATATTAAAATTATGTAGGGTACAAGGTATAATGACGAAATAAAAGAGTTTTCAATGAGAAATTTATGATCATGGCTGACCACATTCAGACATTTAAAACTAAAAACATACGATGATAATAAAAACGGCACCAAATGCCATCAACTTACCAACGGATAAGAGGGAGTAATTCACAAACCACCATGGATCGTTATAGGTATCGGATTCGAGCTCTAAAAATAGAAAAAATTATGTTAGGAACGCTATCTTCAAATAAATTTTGTAGTGCACGATTCAAATTTAATCGAAATTTCACGGACTCAAACATGGAAACAAAAAAAAATCACAAATGAATGCAGCAACCAACGCACAGGGAGACAACAGCTTTGACCTCAGAATGAAACAAATTAATACCACTAAATGTTAATATTAACATGCTAAAATCAACCAAGTTAAAATTAAAAATTATTAAAAAAGAATAAAGATTTTTTTAAAATGCATTAAAAGGAAAAGTAAGACAAATAAAATCATGAGATTAAAATTAACTTTATAAAATTTCTCAATATAAATTGAATTAGTCAAAATCTGGAATAGTTATAAACAATATCGATGAAAAACTAAAAAGAATATCTTTTAAGTACGTATTTGGGTATAGGAGTTTATATCCGAATTTCTTGTTTTGACTTGAAATCAACGTTTGTTATAAAATTTGCACCAAAAAAATTAATTTGAAACTATGATTTGTAAATCATAAATTCTCCAAAAAAAAAGAGAAGGATTTTAAATGTCAAATAATTTTACAGATGTAAAATTTAACCTATAAATTTATGTAAAAAAACACCTACGATTCTAAATCTTAAAAAGAAAGATTCACGGCTAAAATACCATATGAAAATATTATACTAAAGAATAATTAATCATTATTATCGTTATTTTATTGGGATCAATGGACTTTTGTAAAAATAATGCATATTATGAGAAGTTGCTATAATATTTGTAACTACAATCATTTATATATATATATATATATAAGATATTATGTCTTGACATATTCTGATAAGTTACGATTCATTATTGATAAGATTTAATAAGAGCTAGAAAAATTTTGATAATGTTTACAAATTATTGAATTTTAATGTTCATGTCAATTAATATGTTCAAACAAAAAATGATTGTGTTGAAATCATATCCAAATGGGTCCACAATTTTACTGTACATGCCATTCCCCTCCTATATGAGTTGTACAATCACCACTGATAGTGGGATCAAGAGGAGAGTGGTAGGCCAAAGTTGGATTCACAATAAAGCAATTTTTTTTGCATTTTCTTGAATCAAAGTTTTGTTTAGAAAATAACATGATTTAATGATGGAAGAACAATATTCATTTTGATGGGAGATTAATTATTTCTCTAATGGATAAAGAGAAATACATGTTCATATGAAGTTGAGAATCTTATTAATTTAACAAATTAAAGTCTCTCTCAAGAAATGCCTTCTGTTATTATTATTGTACTAGGTCCTTCATCATTTATTGATCAAAAAAGAAAAAGTTACTCCTAAAAGCATATTGGCTAGCTGTTTAAAGTGGACCTCAAAAACCCTAGCCAATTAACAGCAAATAAAAGTAGCTTAAAAATTATTTTATTTTATATAACACTATTTAATATTTAAAAAAAATTATAAAATAATTCTTAAATATTTATATATTTTATTAAAAATAGAAAACATTAAATTACAATAATATTTTTTTAAATCTCAAAAAAAGTTGTCGGCTTCCTCTAAACTGCCAAGGGAATACAAAAGTTTAGTCTTAAATTTTAAGTACCATTGGGGGAGGAAACGAAATCGAGAAAAGATAATTGAAACGAAAAGAAAAAGGGCAAGACGAAATGAAGTTACAAAAAGAACCTGAGGCCAGAAATAAAAAAAATTTAAATAAAAATAAAAGAGGAGCCTGAATCTCGGATAAAAAGGACATTTGCCCTCGCCCCTTTTCTTCACTCAAAGCAGTGTGAGCAGAGAAAAGAGGGAATTTATTCTTTGTCGCCATGGAAATAGGTCGGAGTAGATCAACAAAATGCAAATGGGTCACAACGTTTCTTCTTCTTCTTGCTTCCTCTGCTGCTGGACAAATTGAAGATGGTACGCTTTATTCCATTTCACCATTAAATTTCCTACTGACATACCATTTTTTTTAATAAACTTTGATGGGATGTATGATATGCCTCTGGTTGGTCTGAGATCTGGTAAATAATTTCTTTTAGCTTCAAATGTTTGCTACCTTATTGGCAGGAATATTTAATCAGAAACAATATATTTGTTGTTATACTCAAAATATTTGTTAAAGCAAGCATAGTATTTGTGATAAGTAATCATGTTGTCGATGTTGATTTTCATGAGGTGTCACTGCGACACCCTCATCTCCAGTTTGGCCTCCTTTCTTAGCTAATCAAGTTATACGATTTTCTCTTTTTGCTAGTATTATTTAATTTCAACTTATTCACTCCAAAATAATTGTCACGTTTTATTTCTCAACAACTCATTTCATTAATTATTAAAATTTAGTTAAATTAGATATTAAAATTTAAATATTTGAAAATTATACATTATAATTTTTTTAATGAAAGTTGGTATGATACGATCCTCACGAGTAAAATGTGATAAGTACTTTCTTAATGTATTCTGGAACTGTATATTTTTTCTTTTAAACTTTTTGATGTATTTTAATTTTACCCCTTGATTCTTTGGAATTCATTTAGTATGTAACTTAATTCATTTACTATCAGAGATATATTTTTTTAATAAGTTAAAAAAGGAGGATTTTGATATGTTGTATACTTTTAGTTTACATATTGCAAGTTCTTTTAATATCTTTAATTTGGTCAGTTGGGAGGGGACGCAGGTTAGATAATATCAATAATACCATTGTTACATTTTAGGTCCTACAGAGTTACTACCCATTGTATTAATTGAATAAATAAATATTCTAATCGTAGATAGCCATACTTGTGAAAGATTGTGAAGTGAAATGTAATATATTCCCTCATAACATACATTATCTTTTGGTACGACTTTCAACTAGTCTCAGTAGTAAATGCTATATTTGGTCCTTTTCACATAATTATTTGTACTCACTTTTTTTTTATTTTGTGTGTAAGTTATGACTTGAGATAATGGACATAGAGTTTAAAGCCTAGCTTATGAAATGCACATATTTTCTCGTGATCAGTAAAATGATCGAGAGTTATGAAATCTTATGTTTAAATTTGAGCGAAGACAAATGTTATGTTCAAATGTTAATTAGATTGCTTAGTGAAGTAATCGAACCCCGTATGTGCAGGTCCGTTACTTAACGGTAATTTTGAGACACCTCCGTCAGGCGGTTTCTCCTCCGGCGATGGGTTCTCCGACGGGCCAACTGATATCCCGAGCTGGAAATCAAACGGCAGCGTAGAGGTAGTGGAATCGGGGCAAAAACAGGGTGGGATGATCCTCATCGTACCACAAGGTAGACACGCAGTTCGGCTCGGAAATGACGCCGAGATAAGCCAAGAGATTAAAGTAGAGAAAGGCTCCATCTACTCGATCACTTTCAGCGCGGCTCGCACGTGCGCCCAGCTAGAGTCACTGAACGTTTCAGTTCCTCCAGCATCACAGACCATTGATCTTCAGACTCTGTATAGTGTTCAAGGCTGGGATTCCTACGCGTGGGCCTTTCAGGCTGAGGAAGATGACGTCCGGGTCGTTTTTACAAATCCTGGTATGGAAGATGACCCTAGTTGTGGGCCCATTATTGATGATATTGCTATCAAGAAGCTTTTCGTTCCAGATAAGTCCAAAGGTAAAGGTCTGTTTTGTTTCTTTATTGGGCCCCATTTCCAGCTGTTTTAATCAAAATAGTAAATACATTTTATTTCAGTAATTTTTGTGATATAATTTGATAATGACATTCGTATAGTTATAAAAGCTTATAATTAAGAGTAAATAGAAAGTTTAAGTTACAACATTGTCATTTGCATTTAGGATGTACCGAAAAGAAAATGATGTCGGGATATGTAGCTACATTTATGTTGTTTGACAGAAAAGTAGAAGAAAAATAATCAAAATGATCAAACATGACGTACAATGTAACATGTAAAGAACTACAAACAATGCTAATTTGTTCCTTAAATTGGTTATTGGAACAGATAATGCAGTAGTTAATGGAGACTTTGAAGAAGGTCCATGGATGTTCAGGAATGCTTCACTCGGCGTGCTGCTTCCGACCAACCTTGATGAGGAAACATCGTCACTCCCTGGTTGGATAGTTGAATCAAATCGAGCAGTTCGATATATCGATACATATCACTTCACAGTTCCAGAAGGGAAAAGAGCAATAGAATTGCTTTCTGGAAAAGAAGGCATTATATCCCAGATGGTTGAAACCAAGCCCAACAAGCCATACAGATTGACATTTTTGTTGGGTCATGCAGGGGACTCATGCAAAGAACCACTAGCAGTCATGGCCTTTGCTGGTGATCAAGCTCAAAATATCCATTACACTCCCAATTCCAATTCTTCATTTCAGAATGCTCATCTGAATTTCACGGCCAAGGCGGACAGGACACGTGTCGCGTTCTATAGTATCTATTACAATACAAGAAGTGATGATATGAGCTCTCTTTGTGGACCTGTTGTGGATGATGTGAGGGTTGAACTATCTGGCTCTAGCAGAGTCAAGATTTTTGGGCTTGGGTTTATATTTTGGTTGTTAGTCTTAGTTTTGGGTTGATCTGAATAGCTATCTGTTCCACTCAACATATATGGGGATCCCATGTAGTACTACAACGGGGAGGTCCAGAATCGGACGCCTCCTCGCATAAGAAAGAAAAAGAAAAAAAAAGTTTGATGTATTAAATGGAAGGTATGTATGTCTTCTCATGATAATGTAGCATGTCTTGGTATTTTTGCAATCAAAATTTGAAAGTTCTTTCAATTTCTTAAGGTTCAGTAACCTTGGGTTCCTTAACACGCTTTATGCTATGAGAAATAGTAGTACTAGTATACTTCTATTTGTCACTTGGCTCTGTTTGCAGACCTGAATTTATAAAATTTATGATGTATGACTAATAACTAGTATATCTAACGGAAACAATTTTCTATGCCGCAAAGTAGGGTAAGGTCTGGCTTTTCCTAATCTTCCCTATGGGTATGTTGCTGCTACTAATCGCAAACATCTATCCAGCAATGCACTGTTTAATGAAGTGTCTTCAGCCTCGTCCTTGCATGAAAATATCGATTGAATTGAAACCGAGATGAGAGACATGAGATCCTACCTAGCTGATGCAGAGGCCTAAAAAAATCAAGTCATGTAGTAGCAAACTTGACAAATGATATTCCATGACTTGCTCAGGACATTGAAAATGTTCTTTACCACTTGTCTCTGTGAAGCAGCATGTCATCACCTGGGAGAGTGGAGGCTTCAGTGTCTCAAAGAAGCTGCTCGGATTTTCTCATGTTATGATCAAACCTCCCATAAGTTGGTTGCTCGGGTTGAAGAGATTAAGAGAAAAGTTGCAGACATGATTGTGTCCAGTGACATATAACATCACAGATTCAAGCAACATTAGCAGAGATGAAATTTTCATGAGTGCTCTGGATCAAAGAAGCTCTTTCCTACATGTGGATGAATCAGAAATCATTGGTCTAGAGAACGATTGCAAGTAGTTGAGGACGAAGTTGCTTGACACAAACCTAGAGGTTGATGTGATCTCAATCATTGGCGTGGGTTTAGTCAAAACAACAGTATAGGCACATCAAGTGTCATTTTGATTGTTCTGCTTTGGTTTATGTTTTCCAGGAGCCAAGACCGAATGAATTGTTGCCTGAGGTGGCCAAACAGGTGGGACTCGGAGAGGACAAGATGGAGCAGAATCTTAAGATCAACTTCTGCACATATCTGAAGGAGAAAAGGTATGTGATTTTCCTTGATGACGTTTGGAGTACCAAAACATGGGAAGCTTTATCCTCAAGTTTCCCCATATGGTACAGGATTGCGATTTCATTAGACTTCCCAACTTGCATTTGGAAGATGGAACAACTTAGACATCTCCAAATAAGTGTCCTGTCTTTGTTTATTCGACTTTGTGTTGGCCATTGGGGTTTCAAGTAATATAACTTGTGACCAAGCACTATCCCATTGAAGTCAATCTCCCAAACATCCAAACTTTGAAGGCAATGAATGTATGCTACTGGAACCCCAAGTGGTTATACAAAGCTGCTCAGAATACAAGAAGATTAGCAGTTTTAGGTGCCTCTAGAGAAACCATATATGTGTTGAACAACAAGAACGACGTCATCTTTAAGAAGCTTTAGAATCTTCAGTTGTCTAATGACACTATACATGTCAGTTCAAGTGAAAATTTGATTTAAAAATGCACTTGGCTGATTTTTTCTCAGCAAGCAAGTTGCCTAGCTTTGAGCAATTTCCCTCCTAATCTCATCAAGCTCACCTTAGTCAAGAATCAGCTTTGCAGACACTGAACAAGCTACCAATATTAAAATCCTCAACCTGGACTTTGATTACTACATCGGGAATTAATTTTTATGTATATATGCCAAAGATTCACTATTTTTTGGCTTTGGGGTATGATGGAATAAAGCAAAATGACTCTTTAAACTGTCTGCGCTTCT
>JAPFFP010000046.1:12471022-12493486 GCA_026153255.1 Solanum medicagineum
AGTTGAGTGATTTTATTGATATAAAATAAAGTCCAATGATGTTAAATATAATCTCAAAGTTGAGTGGTCTTGTAAGAGATAAACAATATATTAAAACTACAACTTCTAAATTTTTATGTGTAAATATAGATTGTCTATTTTACAATTGTTTACCATCTTTTCTATATTAATTATTGATGGTTTATTTTTATTAAATGAAAGATTGACGTTTTATTAGTGATGAATTTATTAATATTATAATTATTTATTATCAAATAATTCAAGTAGAAAATAACAAATATAATGACATAATTATTATTCTCCTAACCAATTAAAAGTCACAAAAAAATAATCTATTTTAATTTAATTATATAAAATAGAAAATCTTACAATAGTTTAAAGGGCATAATTGAAAGATACTCTTTAAAAATTTTAAATCAAACATAAATTAAATGAAAAATAATAAATAAATAAAAAATAACTCCTACATTATTTGTTTTTGTACCGAGCCTCGAGTAACGAGGGGCGGGGAGGGGGGTACCCGAGGGGGCGGGGAGGGGGAAAGAATTTCGTCTGGATTGATCTTTCCTATATATACTTGCCTATATCCGGCAAAGCTTTTTCGAGAGATCAGAAGAGGAGGAAGAAGAAGAAAGGGAAGAAAAGGAAAGAATTTGATGGGTTTTTTTCTTTGACCTTTTTGTTTTCCATATCTTCTCTCCTCCCTCTCCTTGAAAAAATAATGGAAGCAGATGGTAGAGGAGTAGTTCCAATACATTCACAAACCGCTTCATCCCCGCCCCAGCCCCAGGATGATGATCATCCAGATTTTTCACCTATTGGATCGCCGGAGTCTCACTTCATTGACGATCTTTCTCAGCCGTCTGATCAACTCCATGCCCAAGTCACCCCCACTGTACTCACCGATGATCTTCGTGACAAGATTGTCAAGCAGGTACCTTTTTTAAATTGTTTTTTCTTATAGGTTGGTTTATTTCATTCATTGATGTACTGGGGTTTTTCGCTCTTGGGTGATTTATGGGGTTTTAGGGTTGTATGCTAAAAAGTTCAAGTTCTTGAGTAAGTTTAGTCAGTTAGATGGTGGTGTGCAATTGGATTGGATGATGCTTCAGAAGTTTGCTTAATTGTAGATATATAAGAACAGCAACATTCCCAGAGTAATCCTACAAGTGGGGTTTCCTGCAGATAGTGCTACAGAAATTTATTTTACTGAAAACTTTCAATTGGATTGATTGGGTGCAATTCTTGTTGTTGCTCAGTTGTTTTGCTAAGTTGGGGTTTTTGAATTGGCTGATTAATATTTAAAAGTTAGAAATGTTTTCTATATATGGTAGTGGAGATGAAGGTATAAATGGGAATTGCTTCGTATGTTCTGAGACTTCCCTATTTGATTAGAGTAAAAAAATCCTATTTTAATGTTATTTCTTTATCATTGGGTGTCCCTATCAAGTTCTTCCTATGGTTCTTAATTATAGAAAAAGTACTTGAAGAAAAAAAGTAATTTTTCTGACTTGTGTGATATATTATAGGTTTGTTCATTTATTGTAGTTGCAACATCTTGCTGAAACTTGCCAAGGAACTTTAATTTGAGCATGGTGTTTTCTGGATTTTGATGTGGTACCTGTCAAAGATCTTCTGCATCTATCGGAATGGATGGCAAATGCATGATTTCACTGTCTTTCAGAAACCTTTCCTTAAGTGAAGTTGTAGAGACTTGATTAATGGGAATTTGTTTTTCACGTACATACATTGGTATCATCACAACATCATTTTGCTATTTACAACCTTCAGATATTAGAGTTTACCTTTCAGAACTCTAGCCTTTTACTAGTCCTTGGTACTTGGTCGCAATAGCCTTGCTGCTCTCTAGTGGCTAAATATTTTTAGTAAATTGTAGCATATAACCTTTACTACATGGCATGTTTTTTGCTTCCAACCACTATCAGTTCTCAAATTAAAATGAAAAATTGACAGAACTAAATATGTAGCTGAAATTCTGCCTCTTGCAGGTTGAGTATTACTTCAGCGATGAAAACTTACCTACTGACAAGTTTCTATTGAAGTATGTGACTAGAGACAAGGAAGGGTTTGGTAAGTGTTGGAGCTTATTTATTTATGATGAGGGAAGTTCTCATACTGGCATCATATTGCTTTCCTGTTCCCTCTCTATGTTTGCTTATTCATGTAACTGTTTTGGGTGCTATGTGTTGTATCCTCTAATATCTCCCCCATAATGATGCACTCCGTTACCTTCTACAAATCTTAAAATCTCAACTGAGTATTCGTCGCCAGTTTCAAAAAAATAAAAATCTCAACTGAGTGCTATATCTTGCAGTTCCTGTGAAAGTAATTGCTTCTTTTAGAAAAGTCAAGAAGCTTGTGAAGGACACATCAATAATTGCAGCTGCACTTAGGGGATCTGCTCTTCTTGTAAATCTAAATCCTCCTTGTTGATTATAAAGAATATTGTCCATTAATCCTTTTAATCCCTCTATCTTTATGCAAATATTCCTACGTTATGTCTTTCATTCTCTTTGTTCTTTTTTTTTTTTTCTTATTCTGGAGGTTGTAAGTCCTGATGGGAGAAAGGTGAAGCGACTTCATCCTCTTCCATTAAGTGAGATTAAAGATCCCAAGGTATTGCTACCTTCTATGGGAGCTCGATAAGTATACTCTAGATTATTGTTTGGACGAAGTTATTCTTCTACTTGTCATGTTCTAGGTTTGTACTGTATTGGTGGAAAATTTACCTGAGGATCATTCTGTGGATAACCTTCGGCGCATATTTGGCCAGGCTGGAAAGTATGCTTCTTTTTCTTTTTCCTTACTCTGTTTTCTTTTTGATTGTTATTATTTTCCTAGAAACAACGGTCTTGAAATTTTTTGAACTTATAGTGTAAAGCACATTACCGTCCATGATCCGCACACTGAAAGAGATCCCAGAAAATGCACAACTGCAGAGAAGCTGCTCAGTGGTAAGGTATGTAATTACAGATTCTACAACAGAGCGTCTGAAGACCTGACGAGTGTGAAGCATGGGATGGGTTTCAAAACGGTTGACCTACATTAGAATCTTAGTTTTCCTATTTGTTCATGAGAAATATCATCCCGTTTAGGGTCCAACTGGCCCACATTGAAGTATATATGAGAAGTTTCTGAAGTGGCAGCATTATGTTATTTCTTTTTTTGGTAACTGATGTAGTTGTAGTAAATATGAAACTTTAGGTTAGCCACATCCCAGCTTACGATCACAAAGAGAAAACGAAAAAGCTACTTTCACCTACGACACTGCCACAGAAATAGAATACACTCACACACCCATACAAGGGAACTTCTTAGAACTTAAATTGTTGTAGCAGCACCCTAGTGCCTAAAGAGGCTCTAACATTACAGACACAAGCCATCTCCTTTGGAACTTCTTAGAACTTAAATTGTTGTAGCAGCACCCTAGTGCCTAAAGAGGCTCTAACATTACAGACACAAGCTATCTCCTTTGCATTTACATTGACTGGTCTCTCCACCTGCATGAAAACTCTGGTGTTTCTCTCCATCCAAACTCCATGAACCAGTTCAGCGTATACTTGTTTCATCAGTCGTGCATGCACTGGATTGCCTTTAATTACTCTGAGGATCCATTATTTACATTGCTGCCTGCCTATGGCACATTATTGCTACCTGCAGCCATCGCAAGAGCTTTCCCTTAGCTGCATAAAAAGGAGCACTCTTCAATTAAATGTGCATTAGTTTATGGTTAAATTCTTGCAGAGTGGACATATTGGACTAACATCAATCCTCCATTTAATGAGCTGGTCTGCTGTGTTCAAATGTCCATGTAGGTGGATCCGTAGTGTGAAAATTACTTTTGGTCGTGCTTCATTCTGGAACATTAACTGCCTCTGTTTCAACCTTGGCATGGTCTCCTAAATATTGCATATAGATTTTCCTGATCAGGCATTATGTCATTTTTTCATGCATTCTTCATGCATGCTTTGGACATTTATTAATTTATTTTTTCCTTATTATAGCTTCATGCTCTCGTGGAATATAACACAGTGGAAGCTGCTGAAAAAGCTGTGAGTATGAAGCAGGGTTCCTATTTTTGTTCATTTTGGCTGTGTGTTTTCATAAAATCTGGTGACGTTCATTTTGGTGGTGGCTGTTCAGGTGGCCGTTTTAAATGATGAACAAGATTGGAGATTTGGCTTGCGAGTCAAGCTTCTCAAGAAAACAGTAATTTGTTCTCCTTATTTTCTTTTCTCTATATACTGAATAATTCATTCGTGTATTCTGTATAACATGTTATGTTAATTTCTTCAGAACAAGCCTGGCCAAAGTAAGAAAGGCTGGAGAGATCCAGATTCTGATAGGAATAACAATATCCAAGCATCTGATCTGGCAGTTAACGAGGAAAACCATTCAAGTGAGCATCGTGTTGATTCACAAGATGAAGAGGTTAATCATTGTTCTCTTGCAACTTTTAGATTTATGTCTAAATATAGTTGCTAAGCGATAGTATATTCACGTTAGTGGCTAGAAAACAGAAAGAGTAAGGTGTGGAGAGACTAAGGGTTAATGTTCCTTTATATTATGAATATTTTCCTATTTTTACTTAACATACCATAAGAAATAAGGTGAAGTGGAAAAATAAAAGAAGAAAAAATTAGATAAAAACTGATGGCTGGAAGTCGGGAATTTCTTGAAAGTGAATACAATGATCAGGAGCTGTCTTGTTTGTTGTTATGGCTGGAAGTCAGAATTCAGGATTCATTCTCATTCATCTTCCATACAAGACACATGAAAGATGGCACATACGAAGTCGTCCTCATTTTGGACACTCTCTATGAAACATCACTCCACCCTCGCTGATCATCCTCTCACTCCACCAGTGCACTTCACCTTTACATGACTCTTCTTCTCCTTTTTCGTCACTATTCCCTCTTTCCTCAATGAGACAAAATCCATATTTCTTCTCGTCTACCCATACACATCACTCTCATCTATTATAGAAAATCCCACAAACATTTGTAACTCTTCTGGTTTGTTATACCAAAAGCTTCGGCTGTACAATCCCAGAAAGAATTCAGCAGGAAATGTCACTACTGACATAACCAAAAGCTTTATCCTCTCCCTTTTTTGTGCAATCCACTTGTATGATTCTTTTTTCAATACCTTATCAAAGTTTGGGAGATTGAAAAGGTTGGATTGATTGGAAAATTTTAGGGATGGCTTTGAAAGTTTTCTTTTTTCGAAAAAGGAGAGGGTGAGAGGAAAAAAGGAACGTTAAGGATGCCTGAATTTCGGGGCACAGCTATCACTCTTTATGCTGAAAATAAAGAGTGAAAAAGTGAGGGAAATAACACTTGCAATGCTTATGTAAACCCCTTATTCCCATTTGGTTATATCTATCAACTCACCACAGCGGGTGGTGTGAGACTCATTTGGAACGAGTACTCGGGTCTGGGTGTGCAAAGTTTTTAAGTGTTTAATTGATCATTCAGATCAAGAGGGCAAGTTGTGTGTTCTCCCAAAATGTTTTCCTTCACATGAGACAGTCTGTTTAAAGGATTTAGGGTTTATTATTCTTAAAAACAAAGTATGAAAAGGTGAACAGAGAGTTTAGATGTTTGAACTAGTTCGATTGGCGGGTAGGAAAGGGAAACAACAGAAAGGAGTTGCATAGTGATTGCGGGAAACAACGGAAAGGAGTTGCATAGTGATTGTTGAGCAAAAAGGTTAAAACAGTCCACCCCACCCCCCCCCGGTTTGCTCATTCTATTGTCAATCCAGTTTCTTCTATGTTGTACAATAATCATCTAGCTGCCATGTCCACTGATTGAACTAGTAAAATTCTGTAGTTCATGGTTTCTTCAGGATCAATAAAAGTGAAATTTCAGGATTAGTGCGAGTACATTTTCAATTTCTCTTCAATGTTGTTGATATATATGTATCTCTTGCATTTCAGGAGGGTGACCATCTTTCGAAAGAGACCGCTGGGGGGGAGCATGCACAGAAGGAGAAAAATGGGCCCAGGGCGCCAACTAGAAATCGAGGCCGTGGAAGGAGAAACAAGCGTGGCACAAATGGACATGGTAACTTTCAGAGGACACGACACTTATTTTCTCTCTTGCCTATCCTTGCTCTCTTGAAGTTAACGATATTTGTTTAAACATGACCAGGCCATGGAACTACTTCCTGTGCTCATGTGGTTGAACCGTCGAAACCTCCTCCAGGTCCAAGAATGCCTGATGGAACCAGAGGATTTGCTATGGGACGAGGCCGACCTCTTTCATCATCTCCAAGCTAATGATGTTTTGTCAAATATGTCTTATTGCAAATATATTCTATGTTTGAGGATTGAATGTGAAAAAATGCTTGGATGATGCATTTCTATGGTTAGTGCTTCAAATTTGCAAATGTGAGTACTCCTGTGCAGCAACAGAGGTTATATAACATTGTATTTGCTCTATGTACCATTATGTTATTAAAGACTACCTTTGTGCCAATTTTGCCGTCATTGGTTTGTCGAGTTAGTTGATTCAATGTTTTGCAATGTTTTCTAAACTTGCTTTGATTCTGAATAACACCATACTGATCCCTCAGTGATGTTGCAGATGTTCATTCGCTTATGAACTTTGTTTGACTAGATGAAAAGTCATCCATTGTTAAAATGCTTGTCAATGTGATGAATTATATCTTGTCCCCTTGCCTGCATTAGGCTGTCTAATGTAACAATGACCTAATCTTTACCAGCAAAAATAATTTCGACACGAGATACCTTTATCAGGTGGCTTGGCAAAGAAGATTTGCTTTTCTTTTGCTAGTTTATTTTAAAAAGAGCAACTTATACCCAGCAATGGACTAATCTTACTTGTGTAAAAGCATGCTGAGCACTAACTTATGACATGTATGTATAAAGTCACATTTCATTATATGATTTAAAAATTGGTAATAGGTTATTATACGATAGGGGATGTTTTTATTCTCTCGTGTGGCAATTTTTTGTTTGCCCTTTTGATCTCTAATTGGTGAAATTGACTTCTCTCTTTTGCCGGTGATTTGGCGTTTTTGATCGGTGTTTGTGTTAGAATTTCAAAATTTTGGGGTTCTATCTCTGGTGGTTCCTCTGCTAGTCCACGGCTTTCTCTGCGGGTAAATGTCAAAGTGAACTGATTTGGGTAAGTTAACTAAGATCAAAATATTAAATGGAGTTTTGCTTGCTTTTCATTAATGTCGGATTTGGCAAAGTAAAAGATGAAGAGACTGATTGTGGCAGTGGAGAAAATTATGGCAGGAAGAGACCATGTAAGGAAAATAATATATTTTAATTAAAATATAATCCTTAATTATAGTATTGTATTGCTATGGAAAGATAAGCTGAATCCCGTTTTTATATATTTTAATTTTGAATCCATTTTTTACATATTTTAATTTTTTATTATATGTATATTATTAAAAAAAAAACTGAAATACTGTTGTTTAATACTAAATCTGTTATAACTTGTAATTAAGTTGTTAAAATCCATAGTTATGAAATATTACCTTTAAAATGTGTAATTGAGAACCATAAATGATGTGTGAGGAAATTTTTACTTTTTGTAAGGTTTTACTTATGTTATTAGTTCTTCTATAATATTTTAGTACTTAATAATATTATTTTTTAAATTGTGACTATATATAACATATCTAATTTTCAAAAAATAAAAATATTTTAATAAAATTTCTCTTTATTCTTAAACGAGTTGTACAAATTGAATGAGATGGATTTGATGTTGATGCCTAGCCATTTAGGATATCTTTTAAAATTGATATAATATTATGTGTTGGTGCAGAAGAAAGCTTAATAATTCATGTGATTGGATGTTGACTTGTGTAGGGGACCACAAATCAGTTTCAATATAATTTTTTTCACTCAGTGGTGCACCATGTTCAAGAAAATCATAATCTATATAACTATAACTTTCTTTGGGTTGATAATTGTTGTGTCACAATTAACTTTAAGTGCACCTTAACTAATTTTAAGGGATATCTGTCATCTTTCACCAACAATAAGTATAAGATAATTTTATTCACCAAGATAAAAAGAAATATCCCCTCTAGATACATCTTAACCAATATGATTTCTAGATTTGAAATAGCAAAACTTATCAATCATAACTTAGTAGATGATGATTATAACTTACGATTTTACAACAAAAAACTTTCACAAAGCGTTGCAAAAGATTAAGTGAATGGCTTCATTGAACTCATAAAAATTGGTGAGGCAATTGTCCCACGTGTGTTGTTGAGCTTCTTCGACAGAGTTGAGTAGCACTGTAATAGCACCTCTCTTGTCATCATTGTAGTTGAGGTAATTTTCCTCTTTCAATTTTTGCTTCTCTGATAATTTTATGAATTTGTGTGAAGTTTCTTGTATTTATAGCTAGGATTTTCAAGGGGACATTTGACCATGAGAATTTTTTATTTTTTAAACATTTTTTTTCCAATTTATTTAAGAATCAACTTTTAGCTATAAAAAATTCAAAATCTTATTTTCACTTTAAAAAGAAATACTTTTGAATTTATTCTTAATTGTTTTTTTGTAGTAAAATAACTTCATTTAAATCATATTTCATATTTTTTAAAAGTATTTTAAATTTTAAATATATTGCAGAAAAAATATGTCACAAGTGTACAATTCCAATTTTGAAAATTTAAAATAAAGTTTTTATTTGCGGCGAAATGTCTACTAAGAATGTTTGGTAGAATTTAATGTAACTTTTCCTTTGTATGACATCTTGTTGGTAATAGATTTATTTTTGGATATTCTTTTAGTTTAAGTAAGTGCTAAAAAAAAATTTAGTCAAAACATAATAAATTTGGATTGCCCAAATTCGTCAGGATTGCCAAATTATTATTGTTGACTTATTTAGCATAACGACTGTATTGTTTTACTTAATATGTTAACATTTTCATTACTAATTTAGAATACGTGCGATATAAGTGCATGCCAAAAATATTGCATAGGAAAATAATAAAGAATAGATTATAACTAAAGCAATAATATATTTATTTAAATGAAAAAATATGTGTTTTTCTATTGGAGACGACACCTGAACAAAAGAGATCAAGGTGAGAAACCTTGAGTTCAGACAGAAAGAAGGAGTTCTGCAGCGATGACATACCTTTGATAGTTGAAGACATGAAGGCTCTTAGTAGCACGATGAAGGTAATTAGAAACCCAAAAACGGAGGAAGAGAAAATGCCTAGTTGGTTTCCACATCTGAAACGACGGAGAGATCGGAGAAAAAAAGGAGGAAGGTCTTTTAGGAAACCTAGGGGTTTCCTTATTTGTATCAAAGGTCGGTTCTTAAGTTGTGAGAACCGCCTTTTCACTTTCATTGAACGGACCTGAATATATTGGGCCACTTTGAGCCCAACATTTGGAAATATTTTTTAAGGAATAAAATGGGTCACTGGCCCAAAAGTTTTCTTAAAGAAAAGTATATGTATGTCCTGTTAATTAATTAGCATGCACCAATACATACAGGAGAAATTGATTATTGAAAAAAAAAACACTTGATACTTAAAAAAAGTCATATAAGGTTATTACTACGACAACATTCCTAGACACCACTTAGCCAAACCAATCAAAAAGTGAGTTAAAGCTCAACTTCTACCAATCCTCAGACCTAATTCACAAGCTCCATATCCTTCTATTTAAGGTTATGTGATTTTTAGGTTCGAAATAGCAAATTTATTAATTATAACTTAGTAGATGATGATTATAACTTACCATTTTACAACAGTAAACTTTGTCACAAACATTGCAAATAATTAAGCAAATGACTTCAATGGACTCATAGAAGTTGATATGGCTATTGTCCCTTGAGTGTTGTTGGCTTCTTTTACGAAATCCCACAGAGTTCCACAATCGTCGCACTGTAATAACACCTCTCTTATCGCCATTGTAGTTGAGGTAATTTTTCTCTTCATATTTTTGCTTCTCTGATGATATTATGGATTTGTGTGAAGTTTCTTTGTATTTATAGTTAAGTTTTTCAAAGAGACGTTTTGACCATGAGAATTTTTCATTTCGGGAGGGTGGGGTTGATAATTGTTGTGTCAAAATCGACTTATGTGTACATCAACTAATTGTAGGGAATATTTGTCACCTTCCACCAGCAATAAGTATCAGATAACATTATCTGCCTATGTTAGAACAAATGAAAAAAAAAACTCCTTTAGATACACTTTAACCAATGTGATTCCTAGGCTCGAAATAGCAAACTTATCAATCATACCTTTGTGGATGATGATCATAATTTACCATTTTATAACGGCAAACTTTGTCACCAACGTTACAAGCAATTAAGCAAATTGCTTCAATGGACTCAAAGAAGTTGGCATAGCAATTGTCCCTCATGAGCTGTTGAGCTTCTTCACAGAACCGAGTAGAGTTCTACAATCCCCGCACTGTAATAACACATCTCTTATCGTTATTATAGTTGAGGTAATTTTTCTCTTTCAATTTTTACTTCTCTGATAATTTTATGAATTTGTGTAAAGTTTCTTGTATTTTGTAGCTAGGGTTTTCAAGGGTTAAATATTTTTTTCAATTTATTTAAGAATCAGCTTTTTAGATATAAAAGATTCCAAATCTTATTTTCACTTTTAAAAAAATACTTTTGAATTTATTCTTAATTGTTTATTTTTAGTAAGATAATTTCATTTAAATCATATTTCATATTTTTTAAAAATATTTTAAATTTTAAATATATTGCAGAAAAAGTATGCCACAAGTGTACAACTCCTATTATGAAAATTTAAAATAAAGTTTTTATTTGTGGTCAAACATCTACTAAGAATATTTGGTAGAATTTAATGTAACTTTTCTGTTGTATGACGTCTTGTTGGTAATAGATTTATTTTTAGATATTTTTTAGTTTAAGTAAGTGTTTAAAAAAAAAAATTTTAGTCAAAAAATAATAAATTCAGATTGCCCAAATACGTCGGGATTGTCAAATTATTATTGTTGACTTATTTAGCTTAACGACTGTATTGTTTTACTTAATCTGTTAACTTTTTAATTACTAATTTAGAGTACGTGCGATATAGGTGCATGTCATAAAATATTGCATAGGAAAATAATAAATAATAGATTATAATTAAAGCAATAATATATTTATTTAAATGAAAAAATATGTGTTTTCTATTGGAGACGACACCTGAACAAAAGAGATCAAGGTTAGAAACCTTGAGTTCAGACAGGAAGAAGGAGTTTTGCAGCAGTGACATACCTTTGACAGCTGAAGACATGAAGGCTCATAGCAACACGATAAAGATAATTAGAAACCCAAAAGCTGAGGAAGAGGCAACGCCTAGTTGGTTCCCACATCTGAAACGGTGGAGAGATCGAAGAGAAAAGGGGGGAAGCACTTTTAGGACACCTAGGGTTTTTCTTATTTGTATCAAAGGTGGGTTCTTAAGTTGTGAGAACCGCCTTTTCACTTTCACTAAACGGGCCTAGATGAATTGGGCCGCTTTGAGCCCAACGTTTGTAAATACTTTAAAGCAACGGGTCATCGACCCAAAAATTTTCTTAAAAGAAAAAAACATACTTCATACATGTTTTATTACACATGTATGTCCTGTTAATTAATTAGCATGCACTCATACGTATAAGAGAAATTGATTATTGAAAAAACAACACTTGATGCTTAAAAATAAATTCATATATTAAGTTATTACTATGACAACGTTCCTAGACACCACTAAGCCAAACAAATCAAAAAGTGAGTTAAAGCTCAACTTCTACCGATCCTCAAACCTAATCCGCGAGCTCCATATCCTCTCCTATTCAAGATTGTTTGATTTCTAGACTTGGAATGACAAATTTATCTATTATAACTTAGTAGATGATGATTATAACTTACCATTTTACAACAACAAACTTTGTCACAAACGTTGCAAATAACTAACCAAATGGCTTCAATGGACTCATAGAAGTTGATGTGGCTATTGTTCCTCGTGTGTTGTTGGGCTTCTTCTATGGAGCCACGCAAAGTTTTACAATCGCCGCACTGTAATAACACCTCTCTTATCGCCATTGTAGTTGAGGTAATTTTTCTCTTTCAATTTTTGCTTCTCTAATGATATTATGGATTTGTGTGAAGTTTCTTTATATTTATAGTTAAGTTTTCGAAGAGGGCGTTTTAACCATGAGAATTTTTCATTTCGGGAGGGTGAGGTTGATAATTATTGTGTAAAATCAACTTAAGTGCACATCGACTAATTTTAGGGAATATTTGTAACCTTCCACTAGCAATAAATATCAGATAACATTATCCCCCAATATTAGAACAAATGAACAAAAAACACCTTTAGATTCACCTTAACCAATGTGATTTCTAGGCTTCAAATGACAAACTTATCAATTATAACTTCGTGGATGATGATTATAACTTATCATATCATTTTATAACGGCAAACTTTGTCACCAACGTTGAAATGATTAAGCAAATTGCTTCAATGGACTCATAGAAGTTGGTATGGCAATTGTCCCTCGCGTGCTGTTGAGCTTCTTCAACAGAGCCGAGCAGAGTTCTACAATCTCCACACTGTAATAGGACCTCTCTTGTCATTATTGTAGTTGAGGTAATTTTCTATTTCAGTTTTTACTTCTCTGATAATTTTATCAATTTGTGTGAAGTTTCTTGTATTTATAGCTAGGATTTTCAAGGGGATGTTTGACCATGAGAATTTTTTGTTTTTTAAACATTTTTTTCAATTTATTTAAGAATCAGCTTTTAACTATAAAAAATCCAAAATTTTATTTTCACTTTAAAAAGAAATACTATTGAATTTATTCTTAATTATTTATTTTTAGTAAGATAACTTCATTTAAATCATACTTTTATATTTTTTAAAAATATTTTAAATTGTAAATATATTGCAAAAAAAGTATGCCACAAGTGTACAACTACAATTTTGAAAATTTAAAATAAAGTTTTTATTTGTGGCCAAACATCTACTAAGAATGTTTGGTAGAATTTAATGTAACTTTTCCATTGTATGATATCTTGTTGGTAATAGATTTATTTTTGGATACTTTTTGGTTTAAGTAAGTGTTAAAAAAAAATTTTTTTTTAGTCCAAAAAAAATAAATTCGGATCGTCCAAATACGTCAGGATTGTCAAATTATTATTGTTGACTTATTTAGCTTAACGACTGTATTGTTTTACTTAATCTGCTAACTTTTTAATTAATAATTTAGAATATGTGCGATATACATGCATGCCATAAAATATTGCATAGAAAAGTAATAAAGAATAGAGTAATTAAAGCAATAATATATTTATATAAATAAAAAAATATGTGTTTTTCTACTGGAGACGACACCTGAACAAAAGAGTTCAAGCTTAGAAACCTTGAGTTCAGACAGAAAGAAGTTTTGCAGCGGTAACATATCTTTGACAGCTGAAGACATGAAGGCTCATAGCAGCACGATGAAGGTAATTGGAAAGCCAAACGCCGAGGAAGAGGTAATGCCTAGTTGGTTCCCACATCTGAAACGGCGGAGAGATCGGGGGGAAGCTCTTTTAGGACACCTAGGGTTTTCCTTATTTGTATCAAATGTGGGTTCTTAAGTTGTGAGAACCGCCTTTTCAGTTTTACTGAACGGGCTTGGATGTATTGGGCCGCATTGAGCCCAACGTTTGAAAATATTTTTAAGCAATAAAACGGGTCATCGACCCAAAAATTTTCTTAAAAGAAAAAAAAGCATATTCATACATGTATTATTACACATGTATGTCCTATTAATTAATTAGCATGCACTCGTACATACAAGAATTTGATTATTGAAAAAATAACACTTAATGCTTAGAAATAAATTCATATATTAAGTTATTACTACGACAACGTTCCTAGACACCACTAAGCCAAACAAATCAAAAAGTGAGTTAAAGATCAACTTTTACCAATCTTCAAACCTAATCCGCGAGCTCCATATCCTCTCTTATTTAAGGTTGTTTGATTTCTAGGCTTAAAATGACAAATTTATCAATTATAACTTAGTAGATGATGATTATAACTTACCATTTTACAACAGCAAACTTTGTCACAAACATTGCAAATAATTAAGCTAATGGCTTCAATGGACTCATAGAAGTTGATGTGGCTATTGTTCCTCGCGTGTCGTTGGGCTTCTTCTACGGAGTCGTGCAGAGTATCACAATCACCGCACTGTAATAATACCTCTCTTATTGCCTTTGTAGCTGAGGTAATTTTTCTCTTTCAATTTTTGCTTTTCTCATGATATTATGGATTTGTGTGAAGTTTCTTTGTATTTATAGTTAAGTTTTTTAAGGGGACGTTTGACCATGAGAATTTTTCATTTTGGGAGGGTGGGGTTGATAATTGTTTTGTCAAAATTGACTTAAGTGCACATCGACTAATTTTAGGGAATATTTGTCAGCTTCCACCAACAATTAGTATCAGATAACATTATCCCCCTACGTTAAAACAAATGAAAAAAAAACACCTTTAGATTCACCTTAACCAATGTGATTTCTAGGCTTGGAATAGCAAACTTATCAATTATAACTTCGTGGATGATGATTATAACTTACCATTTTATAACGACAAACTTTGTCACCAACGTTAAAACGATTAAGCAAATTGCTTCAATGGACTCATAGAAGTTGGTATTGCAATTGTCCCTCGCATGCTATTGAGCTTCTTCTACAGAGTCGAGCAGAGTTCTACAATCTCCGCACTGTAGTAACACCTCTCTTGTCGTCATTCTAGTCGAGGTAATTTTTCTCTTTAAATGTTTGCTTCTCTGATAATTTTATGAATTTATGTGAAGCTTGTTGTATTTATAGTTAGGATTTTCAAGGGGATGTTTGACCATGAGAATTTTTTAATTTTTTTCAATTTATTTAAGAATCACTTTTAATTATAAAAAATCTAAAATCTTATTTTCACTTTAAAAAGAAATACTATTGAATTTATCCTTAATTATTTATTTTTAGTAAAATAACTTCATTTAAATCATATTTCATATTTTTAAAAGTATTTTAAATTTTAAATATATTACAGAAAAAGTATGCCACAAGTGTACAACTTCAATTTTGAAAATTTAAAATAAAATTTTTATTTGTGGCCAAATGTCTACTAAGAATGTTTGATAGAATTTAATGTAACTTTTCTATTGTATGACATCTTGTTGGTAATAGATTTATTTTTGAATATTTTTTAGTTTAATTAAGTGTTAAAAAAAATTTTTTTAGTCAAAAAATAATAAATTCGAATTGCCCAAATACGTCAGGATAGTCAAATTATTATTGTTGACTTATTTAGCTTAACGACTGTATTATTTTACTTAATCTGTTAACTTTTTAACTACTAATTTAGAGTACGTGCGACGTACGTGCATGTCATAAAATATTGCATAGAAAAATAATAAAGAATAGATTATAATTAAAGCAATGATATATTTATTTAAATGAAAAAAAATATGTGATTTCCTTCTGGAGACGACACCTGAACAAAAGAGATCAAGGTTAGAAACCTTGAGTTCAGACAGAAAGAAGGAGTTTTGCTGCGGTGACATACCTTTGACAGCTAAAGACATGAAGGCTCATAGCAGCACGATGAATCGGAGGAAGAGGAAACGCCTAGTTGGTTCGCACATCTAAAACGGCAGATAAATCGGAGAGAAAAGGGAGGAAGCTCTTTTAGGAAACCTAGGGTTTTTCTTATTTGTATCAAAGGTGGGTTCTTAAGTTGTGAGAACAACCTTTTCACTTTCATTGAACGGGCCTGGATGTATTGGGCCACTTTGAGCCCAATATTTGAAAATATTTTTAAGTAATATTTTTAAAAAAAAATATGCGTCATACATATATTATTACACATGTATGTCCTGTTAATTAATTAGCATGCACCTGTACATACAAGAGAAATTGATTATTGAAAAAATAACACTTGATGCTTAAAAAAATTCATATATTAGGTCATTACTACAACAACGTTACTAGATATCACTAAGTCAAACCAATCAAAAAGTGAGTTAAAGCTCAACTTCTACCAATCCTCAAACCTAATCCGCGAGCTTCATATCCTCATATTTAAGGTTATGTGACTTCTAGGCTCAAAATAACAAATTTATCAATTATAACTTAGTAGATGATGATTATAACTTACCATTTTACAACAACAAACTTTGTCACAAATGTTGCAAATAATTAAGCAAATGGCTTCAATGGACTCATAGAAGTTGGTGTGACTATTGTTCTCGCGTGTTGTTGGACTTCTTCAACGGAGCCGCACATAGTTCCACAATCATCGCACTCTAATTCATCGCCATTATAGTTGAGGTAATTTTTCTCTTTCAATTTTTGCTTCTCTAATGATATTATGAACTTGTGTGAAGTTTCTTTGTATTTATAGTTAAGTTTTTAAAGGGAACGTTTTAACCATGAGAATATTTCATTTTGGGGGGTGGGGGTGGGGTTGATATTGTTGTCTCAAAGACGACTTAAGTGCACATCGACTAATTTCAGGGGATATTTGTTACCTTCCACCAACAATAACTATCAAATAATATTATCCGCCTATTAGAACAAATGAAAAAAAAAAAACTCCTTTCGATACACCTTAATCAATGTGATTTCTAGGCTCGAGATAACAAACTTATCAATTATAACTTCGTGGATGATGATTATCACTTACCATTTTATAATGGCAAACGTTGTCACCAACGTTGCAAATGATTAAGCAAATGGCTTCAACAGACTCATAAAAAGTTGGTATGACAATGGTCCCTTGCGTGTTGTTGGGCTTCTTCTACGGAGTCGAACAAAGTTCTACAATTGCCACACTATAATGATACCTCTCTTGTCGTCATTGTAGTTGAGATAATTTTTCTATTTCAATTTTTGCTTCTTTAATGATTTTATGAATTTGTGTGAAGTTTCCTGTATTTTATAGCTAATTTTTTCAAGGGAGCGTTTTGACCACGAGAATTTTTTTTATTTCTTTTTTAGATTCAATTTTTCTAAGAATCAACTTTTAACTATAAAAAATTCAAAATCTTATTTTCACTTTTTAAATTATTCTTAATTTTTTTTTCATTTCTAATAAAATAACTTTATTCAAATCATATTTTATATTTTAAATATATATTGCAGAAAAGTATGTCATAAGTGTACAACTCCAATTTTGAAATTTTGAAATAAAGTTTTTACTTGTGGCCAAACGTCTACTAAGAATATTTGGTAAAATTTAGTGTAACTTTTACGCTGTATGGTATCTTGTTAGTAATAGATTTATTTTTGAATAATTTTTAGTTCAAGCAAATTAAATAAGTGTAAAAAGAGATTTTTTTTTAGTTAAAAAATAATAATTTCAGATTGCCCAAAGACTTCGGGATCTCCAAACTTATTATGATTGATTTATTTATCTTAACAACTGTATTATTTTAATTCATTTGTCAAATTTTTCATTACTAACTTAGAATCGTCCGATGTACGTGTGTTATAAAATATTGCATAGAAAAATAATAAAGAATATATTATAAATAAAATTATAGTACATGCAATAACATATTTATTTAACTAAAAATATGTGTTTTTCTAATTATAGTATACATCACACATGTGTTATTACACATGTATGTCCCGTTAATTAATTAGCACTAATACATTTAGGAAGAACACATAACTGAAAAAATAGCAATTGATGCTAAAAGAATGAAAAAAAATTCATGTATAAGGTTAATCCTATGACAAGTACGGTGTTCCTAGACCTCACTAACCTAAATCAATAAAAAAGTGAGTTAAAAATCAACTTCTACTAATCTTCTAATCTAATTCACGAGCTTCATATTTTCTATAAAGTTATGTTCTGTGTAATTTAAAATTACATCATTTTCTATATAATTACCTTTCCCAAACAGTTCTTCAGTCAACATCTAATTTTTCTCACATCTATTACATTCAATCTATCACATTTACTTACTATCATACATATATCGCAAATGTTTTATTTACATATTCATTATTATTCTTTTATAGATGTGATTTTCTTACATAAGTAGGATTCACATGAATTCTATATGAAGTTTTTCGCTGAAAAGAAAATTTGAATCAAACAATAATTTGAGAAAAATAATAAATTATAATTTTTTATCGTAATTTTTTTTATAATGAAGAAAAATAAGTCCAATTAACATGTCTAAGACTTTCATCAGAAGACGCTTCAAATGGTTTTAAGAGAATTTTCTCTAAAAACGGTTTAAAGATAATTTCAATTTAAACTTTCTTTTTAATTAGTTTTATAAAATTGACATTCCTATTTTTAAAAATGATCTTTTTTTACTTTTAATATCGACAACTTATTATCATAAAAAAATATCATAACTCATAATATTTTAAAAATTGTTTCGTGTCTAGTCGACTTCACATAAAATTGACAGGGGACAGGGAAAATAGTAACTATCAACATTTTCTAATTTATTCATGAAAAAACAAAATCTATAATTTGACGTCCAGAAAAAAAGGAAAATGCAATTATCTAAATTTGCACTTTCTTAGTCTATTGGTGAGAGTTGATTTCACACATCATAATTTTTTCTTTTACTTTCTCGTTTTAATAAAATTAATTGATTGATACTTAAATTTTCACCTTCTAGGTAATATTTAATTTTTCGTGTTATAATTATTTCTAAGGATGGTAAAATTAAATCCAATTTGTCCAATTCGTTAAAGTATTAATGGGTTAATACTTAATCCATCTCAATCCAATTCATTTAAAATTGAGTTGATATGTAATTTGAATTGACTAGGAAAAATCTTGTCAAAATATTTTGGAAATACATTTTTCTTTAATTTGATATGTTTTATATGATCAACAATAGTGGAATTCCACAAGTGAGGTTTGGGAGGATAAAATCTACACAGACTTCACCATTATCTCATAGAGATAGAGAGACTGTTATCAGAAAACCTCATTCATGTTTTATATAGTCAAAATAAAGAAAAATATAATTTAATTAAATACTAAAATATTGAAAATAAATAAATAAAATAACTAAAACTCAATAAAAGTTTTGACCCAAATAAATTCGAGTGAAATTGAATCTTGACCCCTTTATTATTTTGACTCAATATGACTTGTTCAAATTTGACCCAACTCATTCAATTGACACCGCTCTAATTATCTCCTTCCATTTTCTGTATTTTATTTAATTATATCAAACAAACAAATAAAAAAAAGTCATATTCGTGGAATTCGAAGTCAGGTGGAGAATTTGTTTTTCCCTCTTTTGGCATTCTTCTTTGAACTAAGTATATTCCCTTTTCTTCTCTCCTTCTCACAAAAAAACCACTATATGTTTGTTTGACGGAGTTGATGTTATTGTAAATCGGATAATCTTCTAGATTTTAGCCCTTGAAAAATGTTAGTCATGCGATCTCACAACTCTTGTGCTTCAAATTTGGATTTGAATTCTGATTTCTATCGATTTGGGGTTTCTCAATTTCGAAAAGGGTCTCTGAATCTGAAATTTCAGCGGTTATTTCATCATCATCACCGATTCAGCTCCTATTTTGCTTTGAAGGTAATATTGGAAAACACTACACTTTTTTCGTACGTTTCAAGTGGGTTATTGATTGAATTGGCTTCTTTTTTTCTCTGTATTTTGTTGCAATTTGTTTTTGATAAAGATCTGTAGATCAAGTACTAGGCGTCATGGGTTCCGTTTGTCCTCTAGGACTCTTCAAGTTCGAGCAATGGATGAGGTAAAGTTTTGCTCCTTTGTTTTGCTATTCCTATTCGGTATCCGTGCTCTTTTCACTTAAGCTGTGAGAAGATAGACCAGTATTTGTCTTTTTACCAATTTTAGATCTACTTGCTAGTTTACTGTTAATTTGGTATGGTGTAGAATTTCTTGGCGGAAAAGTTGTTTCATGAGAGACGTTTCATTTAAGAAAACAAAAAATTTAAGTCATTTCAGTCTATACTTTATGTAGGTGAAATATCATATTGGGGGAGGGAGGAGAGATGTAAGGATGATTAAAATCTAGTTCCATGTTGATAGGAACAAGTGCTATGAAGTTTGAAGAGCAGAATAGATAATTGACAATAAAGGGAAGTAGTTTCGCGTAGGAAATTGTTTTCCTCAAGTAAAACCTTTTCAAAAGTTTCAGCAACCAAACAATGCCCACTTGGAGTTTTTCTTGGACAGTAAATATAAGGATTCTAATTGCTAATACAAATTGGGGTGGAACCTTTCAATTGATCAATATTTAGGCAACAGGGAAAAGAGTTGTACAAGAATGAAAGAATAAATGGGACAAAGTATTCTATAACCATTTCCCACTTCTGCCATGGAACAAACCTAACACTTAGTTCATTCAGTGTGATATGTGTTTTCCTTTTTTCTTATGTAGGATGTAGGGGTCTCTTCATTTCACGACTGGGGAGATAATAGTGGAGCAATCGAATATAGGTTCTCATCAAGTGAAGGTGAAGACAGCGATGGAGATGTTATACTACAGCCAATTACGGATGTTGATTTGCCTGCTCCCAAGGAGCAGCTTTATTCCTCTGACGACTCCGTAACAACTCACCAGCTAAAAATGCTTGCCAGAGCGTACAAGAGAAAAAAGTAAATCTACTTGTACCAGTATAACTGGTTTCTGTATATCTTTATACCTGTTCAATGTGTCTTATAATTTGCTGCTATGTATTGGACTGATGAACTTAAAGGAACAAAGATTGTGTGTTTATCATTACTCTGCGCAAGGTTGTTGTTGGTAATTTCATCATTCTCTAAGCGCCTTTCAAACCCATACATGCAGGACAAAATATGGCATTCTGAACAACATAGGTCTCATAACGTTCTCGACGGTGCTTCTGTTTCTTGTGGATTGTTGTGCATGGAAAATTGTCAGACTGCCCCTGGCTCCACTTTATCTGATGCGTCCCTTTCTCATCTCCTCAGTGGCAGTGTCTTGTGTAGGTTATGTCTGTGTCCCATTATTTCGTAGTTTAAAATTCCAGTCCGTAATCAGGAAGGAGGGGCCTGCTCGGCACTCTAGTAAGAAAGGAACTGCTACTATGGGCGGGTTGTATTTTATCCCGATTGGAGTAATTGTTGCAGAAATTATTGTTGGATTTTCTTCTCTGGAAGTTCTTGGAGCATCTGCAGCAACTTTAACTTTTGCGGCAATTGGACTACTTGATGATTTGACAAGTATGAGGAATAATAATGTTGGCTTATCTGCTCGATTTCGAATTTTATTGGAGGTGAGCCCTTTCTTTTTTGTACTTTTTGAAAATCATAAGTTTGCTTCTTGTTTCTCTGGAGTTGACGGTACTCCTCTCTGGCACACAGGTTGTTGCTGGGTCATTTTTCTCCTTGTGGCTGTATGCATCGGACATATCATCACCCTACAGCATGTATACATTCTTGTAACTAATTTCATCAACCTTTTTATGATGGTAACTCACAAATCTATCTTATGTTGACAACTAGTTTTTCTTATTCAATATATTAACAATATTTAAGCTCATGTATTCTCATTCTTCAAATTGATGTTTCTAAATGAACTGGATAGTCCCTAGTTTGTCTTTTCTCCTGACTCCTAACAATTTCGTATCCTGAATTTTCTGATTGGTCAATGCAGCATTTTGAATTTTGTAGCATTCCGTGGCAGGATTAAAAACTCTCTAACATAAGGTTGCGACAAAATCAGGGGATAAAAGAATGACAGGAGTATCATATCCAAAAAAGAAGGATGACATGAATTAATCTTGATAGTTTCCTGATAGCATATACAAATACTAGATGTTTAGCACTAATCCTCATTCTTTTTTATAGATCAGTTTCTTGCACATCTTCTGAAAAACTACAGCTCAAGTGCCGAAAACAAAAATAAGAACGAATAAGGAATTCAAAGCCTATGAAGCCACGCTTGAATCTTAGACTTCACCTGGATGTTCTGCTTCTGAAAATACAAACATGCTTCCTGTTTATAGTGACAGAAATCTGTTCTTTCTCAGCTAGTTATAAAATCCACTGCGGTATATGCATGAAAAATGGTATTGTATCACTTAAGGTTCATATCTTCTGTGTGTATGCAGGAAAACAGTGGTTCCCCTACCTGCACCTCTTGGGCTCATATGCCTTGGAAGACTCTATCCTTTTTTGACTTCATTTTGCTTTGTTTCAATGGCTAATGGAATTAATCTTACTGATGGTCTCGATGGATTGGCTGGAGGAACAGCCACATTGGCATTCATTGCAATGTCGATTGCAGTGCTGCCTATATGTTCTGGTCAGTGCATGAACCATTGATCCTTGTGGTGTTAATTGCAAGTCAAGTTTACTGAAGATGTTGTCTGTCTTAGGTTGATATTGTTCATGAAAATTTTTGTGATGAAAAAAGTTGATTTCTTTCTAATTTCCTAGAGAAG